>VDFB02347313.1:0-28433 GCA_007258455.2 Sequoia sempervirens
ACAAGGTTGTAAATGTGCCCTTGAAGAGGACCCTGTGAAATGAACACACAAGTCTCTAAATACGCCCAGAAAGCAAAATTTGCCATAGGAGAATGACGAGGAGATCACTCGGACCTTGGGAGTCAAAGCATGAAAATCAGGTGAGTGAATTGAATTTATATTATGAAGTGTTTTGTTGCTCTTCTCTTTATCTGTTTTGCAGGGTGAACGCCGGGGCCAAAGCACGATGACTTGAAGCGATGAAGCAAGTAATCCAAGATGATATTACAACCCTGACAGGAGATAAAGTTATGTATTTCGAGCTCCCCCACGAGATCTCAATTGCACCCAAAACATGAAGGGAGATGTTATCAGAAGTGGCTAAGTGTTGCACCCCAACACAGTTAGGCGAGTGGCGAGGAGTGATTGAATCCAAGACAAGAAAATCTTTCAAGTTCAAGATGGAGGAAAAGATGAAGGCCCAGGCGTTGGAGGCTGACATCATGACAGATTGAAGAACAAAGTAGAGAAATTCTCCTTAAGTGTAAAGTCCTTTGATGACCCAAAGGAAGTTCTCCAACGTGCTTCGTACAACTCAAGATGCAGTGGTAGGAAGGAGGAAAATCACCATCAAACAGGTTAAAAAGTTGCCGCCTTGAAGTCAGATCGAGAATGTGCCTGCCATATCCATTCAAGGAGTTGAAGCAGTGTTGACCAAACTCAGGCCGTTTACAGTCGGAGAAGAATAGTGTGAACGTGTTTCCAGACAGGAATCTTCTAAAAGATGGTGGCCATTAATTGCTCATTTATTACCCCTCTTCTTGGTGGCGGTTTTTAGGGTTAGGGTTTATGTGGCTCGATCTAAGCCCTTCATTGTAATTGAATCTGAGCCATCCATCCATTGGACTGGGCCAACTATAAAAGGGGCATCCCCCCTCATTTTTATCATTAGAAAATTAGAATAGCAGAGAAGTAATAGAGAGAGATTGATAGAATAGAAGGTAGCATAGTTTGATGGTTGAAAGCAGGCGAAGGAAGTCTTCCCTTTGAATACTTTATGCAAGGACGTTTGAACACTTTCATAATAAAAGAGTTTTCATTGATGGTGATCTCTTCTTTGTTATGAGTAGCTAAGCGAGGCTTCGTCCTTCAAATCCGCGTGATAGAATCTTGGAAGTAGCTTAAAGTGAAGTAGATTTCGAACAAGCTGAAATTACTTGTGAATTGTGGAATGTGGTGCTTATTTTGAACAAAACTTTGCTTATCCATACCACTAGCGGGCTCGCTGACGGTGGGTTCGCCTTGCGTGGTCAACTGGAACATCGTGAAACTTAACTTCGATTATGGTTTATATGTTGGCATGCATTGTTGTGATGGTGTCTTCATGCTAGATCGTAATCTGAACATCTTGAGTCACTCCTTTGAAGATTGCAGACATTGGAAGCTAATCAGGCCGAGGCAAAGCAAAGCTCGGGTGAAGTCTGCGAGAATTGATCGCCATGTCCCACGCTTTAGAGTAGATTAGAACCTTCTTATCCCTACACTCATTTAAATTCAGTTCATTTCTGGTTAGTATTAGGAAAACTTGCACTTACCTGCCGAATCATTCGAACCACGTGAAGCCCTTAATCTGTTGTCTGCTGTCAGCTGCCGAACAATTACGTAAGTCCCCTTGAAATACCAGCAAAATCACATCGAGCCAACTGAGACTATCCACCGCCTAGAAGGAACCTTGGAGTTGAACGCACGAACTCTCTCGCAATCTTAGCGTGCTAAATACTTTGATCAAGAGAGAATAGGGTAGCCATTGGCAACTTTATTCTGTGTTGGTGCAGTCACGAAAATCACATCAACACGACCCTTGACGAGGGTAATCAATAAGGAATCACAAAATTACATTATGCCATTCTGAGCCTGGTGTCATGTACCTATACCTCTAGTCAATCTCTCCTCTGTAGGTACCTCCTAACCAGAGAGATCATTCTGACTAGGGTATATCTGGCCATGAAAAGCTGACATCTGCCTAATTGGCATTCTACCTTGGCCAAGGATTTCCATAATCTAGCACGTAACTCGTGTAGTCAGCCATCACCCTTGCTCGACATCTATCTCTTATCTGAGGTGTATATTCTTTAAGTTCATGTTTCAATCTTTTTCTTTAGTTATTCAAAAGTAAACAGTACTATGGTTCCATAACCAGATTTATCATGCACATGATTCGACTGAATCAAATTAACAGTATTTCATGAGAAGAATATAGTTTAGCTCCATTCAAATGACAAGTTTATTAAGGTATAAAAGAGCAAGATTCAGCTCTAAATTATTATCAAGTAAATACATAGATGGGCAAGATTTGGTCCCATGGTTTCAGTTCAAAAATGAAGCTATAGATGAACATGCATTCAAGACTGAACTTAGGATTCAAGGCAAATTTTATCGATTACTTTTCTGTTGACAGAGGCAGATTCTTATACAAAAGAACAGTGACATGATCGCCATAGAAGCTTATAGCAGCTTATCAAACATTGACACAAGTTTTAGTCTTTAATAGGTTTCACATCGACAACAAGAATCTACATGAAGGCCTTAGCTCAAAGTTCATCACACACATCAAACATCTGCAAGTATCAATTACTAGAATACGATGAAACTAATAGTACTCGCCTAAGGAAGAAAACAAGAGCCCAAATCGAAGATGATATTTACTGAGAGCTTTTCAAGAAAATCTCTTTCAATCTACTGAAGATCCGCAACCACAAGATTGGTGATCTCAACTAGGAACTGAGCTTCAATAAGAATCCGTAGAGCCAAAGCTAGGTCAATGAATGAAAATAGAATGAGTGATAGATCAAACGAAACTAGAATGAGACGATGCATCAAGGACTTTCCCTAATGCTACCGCGTCAACTTGTTAAGAGAGAGATAAAGATTCAGAGCCAAGGATGGTATGAAAATAATGAACACTAAGGATTAGAATATTCATGAATGGAAGTCAATATATTCAACAATTATTCAAATCAACATGTCAGATAAATTATCATTTATTCATTAAAATTAAATGCTAATAAAATATAGGTGTCAACCTGCTCAAGAATAAATCAGTTCATCATGTTGTCTATCTAATCTTCTCAGTGATCATTATCAACCACTTGACAAGAAAAACTAGGATTAGATAGTTCCGAATATTTCATAATAATAATTTATATCCAATTATTCAATCATAATTCATAACATTTCATTTACAATTTTGTGCAAGGAAAATCATTCATGTTGCACATACAATTTATATTAAGAAATTTAAAACTTCTTCTCGCAAGTCACATTCACATGAAAGGTGGTTATTTCCAACTAACATTGCATTCGAAAAACAATATCCAAACACATATTCACAATGTAAAGGATGTAACAGGTATAGTATGGGTTAAAGTTTTCCCCATCCTAAATTTGAAAGATTATAGATTGTTTATGAGGTTCATATCATTGGACAATGTAAAGGCATCATGTAAGATATTGAGTATTAGTTTGTCTCTCCTAGTAGTATATACTTTATGTTTTTGGATTATATTGAATATTTCATAATGTCTATAATATGTACCTTTTGTATACACTTGAAAAGGTCCTAGGAAAGTCAAAAAACTTAGAAGAGATGAGACCCTCTAAGCATACATTCAATAAGACTGTAAGTGAAAGTAAAAGGGGCATGGCAAGATGACTTGTGTGGATTGATATTGTAAAAACCCCACCATTTTTTAATGATATTTTCATGATTACCCAGATGGACACATTGGCATTTTGTCAAACTAATTGCATACAAACTGAGCTAAACATTTCAATGGTTTTGATACATACAAGCCCACCAATAACAACTCAGGACATTAATAGCTTCATGATAAATATTGCTTCAGATTAAGGTTTCATCCATTACATTCAATGAAGCAAAAGCTTTAATATCTATTTTCAAGTACACAGTTTCTGAGCAAGCCAAAACAGTCCTTACATAATCAGATATTCAATACAGAATATAAAATACCAGTTTGCTGGTCTTCAAACAATGGGCACTCCTGTGACTGGATAGGTAGTCCAAACTGCAGAAGTGAGAAATGAATGCAGCAATCACCTCAGTCTTGCTCATACCAGCGTCACCCTTCTTCTACCATTCTGGGCGCAGCTAACTGCTCAGACCGGCGCTCCTATACTGGAATATATAACCTCCAAAATGAACAGCAAACATTCAAACTCTGTGCCACAACTTTCTGAGTATGCAGGCGTCTGAAAGGGATTGTTACAGCTTGCAATATTGCAAGGCGTCACTGCTCCTAGGTTCCATGACCCCAGAAAATCTTCCACAGCTCAGAAATACAGTCCCATGCCCTCACAACCACTGATGACCAGCTGCACAGGAGGAGAATAACCCCAGTTTGCTGATAAATCCAATGCCAAACTGGATATGCTGCCCAATGCAAGCAAAGCAATACAAACTCCTTAATAGCTGTCGACCAACAATGGTAGCAACTGATAACTCTATAGAAACTCATGCCCAAACTAGAATAAGAGGTGGCAGCCACCAAACAGCAAATAAGTTGCCCAAATAGGAGATTAATAGCAATGAGCTCAACTCTGAAAATATCAATCTAAATGCTCTTCCTACTTCAAATGCAAGAGATATTAATCTTTATCCTCCAAATTTGTTTCCACAGGAGACTCACAAATTTGCCAATATTGCACAACTGGAAGACTTGAATGATCTTCCCCACATAAACAGCTAGGGTGGAATCGTTTCACCACCGAAACTGATCTTCCCTAGAGGGTTTCCATCCTCTAGAGATTGAGATGAACTAGGTTCAATCTCCAAAACCACAAGGGTTTCAATAAGAGAAATAGAATAAACTCAACATACCCAAATGAGCTCTCATAACCTCCCATTATACTTTTCCCGCCAGACTCTCTAGAAGTTTCTATTTAAATTTTTAAAACTCACTTTTAATTTAAACTCCCCTTTAGCTCCAAAAATGACCTTTTTATTAAAATAATGATAATTTGACACGCAAGGTCCTCGTTTAATGCATCCATGATTTAAAACATTTCATCTCGGTTCCGACGAGCTATAACACTAAGGTACCTTTTAAGTATGTTAAATAATATTTGGCAACCTTAGTAAAATTATTAAAATAAAGCCATTATTATACTCATTTTGTGGAAACTGCCAGAATGCATTGGAATTGGAAAGACTGCATTGGAGTGATCCCAATGAAGAATAATGATAGACAGAGCCAACTGGGTGACTTTCTAAAAATAGATGCTCTCTCCAAGATTCTTGGAGAGCACACTAGAAGCCATAAATCACCCTGGAAAGTGGCATATGAGTCCTCTAGACCACCAGAGCTCATTGGAATCACCAAATGACTCCTCCCATAATGTTGACACACATCCACAAGGTCAGTGACAACTGCACTGCAAGAAAACCTAAAAATGGGGACATTACAGATATGGACCTACAATTAGTGGTAGCATGAAATAGATAAAATAAACAACATGCAAGAGTGAAGGACAAGGGAACTCACCTTGAGACATGTTGGCACAATGATCTCTCCCTTGGGTTGGAGCAAGTACGTCTTGGACAAGCTGTCCTTAGGTGAAGTTTAGAATGATGGAAGAGACATAATATTTATTATATGTTATTTTGAATAATATTTTGATATTATTTTAGGAATGTTTTATCTATCAAAATAATAGAATTCAATTTACAGTTGTTTATTTAAATATTGTGTTGTAAAGGAAAAAAATAGAGGAAACAAAAAAAAAACATTTTAGACTATTGGAAATACAATTTATTTATTTTATTTTTTGGGAATTGCTGGAAAAGTTAGGAAGGAATATTCCAGAAAAATGTTCTTTTTAGCATTGACCATATCTACCAGTGGCTATTCTTGGTGTTTTATTTCCAAGTAGTGGATGAGGGCCAATTTTAGGCATTTTGTATTTTATTAGTTGTTTTAGGATTAGGTTTTCTTTAAAGTTATTTTCTTTTCACTTTTCTTGCAATTTGTGGTTAGGTTTTCTTTAAAACAATTCTTTTTGGGATATATTATTATCATTTTAAAATCCTTAAAAGCTATTCTTTGTAACCTATAAATTAGTGCTTTGACTCTTAATGATAGTTGAAGTCAAGCTTATGTTGCAGGGATTATCATTCATGTATTCAACTTTAGTTATTGCGTTAAGGTTTTCAAAAGTGAATTAGAGTAAAGAATTGTGTGAAGCCTTGTCATAACACTTGTCTTTTGTCTTAGCAAATAACTTCGTTTGCTTTTGAGGGTTTGCTTTCTTGAAATCTTACATTGTGCTTTCATTGCTAGCATTTTTTTTTTGTTTTTCATTCATTTATGTAGATCTATTGGTCTTTGAGCCAGTTATCAAGCATTTTTGTTTCAGTTTCCTTTGTTTGAGTTGCAAGCTTTATTCATTATAAAAGCCTCTTTTGTGAGATAAAGTACCTTTGAGATCCAAAAAAATAGGTCAAGTTTACTCTAACAACCCACCCTACTTTATTTTAGATTTTTGCAATATAAAGATGAATATGCAACGTCTTCAACACTTTTGGATCACCTAGATCTCAAAGTGGGAAAGGCTAGAGCTTATGGTGCTTCCAACCACACAACTATTCTAGATGAATGTAATTACAAAATAATATGGTGGCAAGCCGACCATATTACAGATGTGACAGAGCAAAACTAATCAACACTTATTCGGTAGACTGCATGAAAGCAATGCAAGCCATTGACAAAATGTCTAAGCTTGACTCAAACCAAAATGGTCGAATGCCAAAATGGACTGTATGGTATGCTATAGTGATTGGCGGTAAAACATCCAATCTTACAATATGAAATGCATACAAAATATGATACTCTGACGGTTTTACCATCCAAGGTCTACAAGATATACATAAGATGCATTTCACTATAGCAAAATAACAAGTACACTGCTGAAACAAGTTGATATAATACTCTAATTATAAAATCAGACTGCTGTAACAACACAAATTAGCCTGAAAGATGCACATAAAATATAGAATATCATTTCCACAATAGCCAAACACATAACCAATTGAAGTATATCTCTTATAAATGATTTGAGGTGCTGATGCAAGTCTGATAACACTCTGATACTGCTATCACACTAGTCAAATCAGATTGGTACACTTTGAAAACACACCCAAATGCATACAACTCCAACTAGTACCAAACACTACTGAAAAACCCATCTATTACTCCTTATAATCGATGTAGATCAGAATTATGAGGCATATTATACTGTTGCAGGTCTGATACAAGGTATAATGGCTATTGGTAGAGCAGGTACAAACACATAGAAAACTCATGTAAATTGCGATAACACAATATTAAACATGTCAAAACACATCAAAATCTCCATTGAAACAACAACTAGAAGTCAAACTCAACTTTGTAGCACATTGTGCATTTAAGATGTGTTGTACCCAAAATTAATTTTTTGGCATTCTGTGTAAATTGAGCTAAATCTTGTTAAAATGCCATGTTAAGTCAGTTTTAGGTCAAACCAATCATAAAATCTTGATGGGTTTCTGTCAAGGAACACATGTGCAAAATTCTGAAATTTTGAAAATTAGGGTTTTTTCCCCTATTTTCAGGGAAATCCCCCGAAAATATGACCTTCCCAGAAATGATCGAAAACGATTTTGATAGGCTTAAAAGGCTTCACGATCACATTGGTCAAGTCAGAATCATCAAAAGACATGTTTTACTCTGGTGGGTCTATTTCTCTTTTTCAGGAACAAAGTAAGGAGTTCCACAGCCATTAATGGCAGATTGGCCAGTACCAGGTGCTGAAAGTTAAATTCCAAAAGCTTCAACGACGCAACCATGGCAGAAAAGGTAAAAAATAATGCTGTTTGATGAAGGAGATTCCTGAAAGTGAAAAAGGTCAAAATTTGACTAACTCTGGAGATGTTACGAAGGGGAGACTGCTCACATGTTGAAAAGGCGCCTTTTTCAAGCAGGGGCGCCCATGATCTTTGAAGGTCAAATAAAGTCAGTAAGATCATCCGAAGCAGTCATTCTCAACGTTTGATTGCTGGCTCAACAGTGAAACAAACATCCAGATCATCCGATGAACAGATCACTAGCAATTGCTGATGAAGCAAAAAGAGGCAGTTGAGGAAATATCAGGAGACCACAGTTAACGGCGAAGTTATAAGGAAAAAGAGCCTTTTCAAAAGAAAGGCGCCCTTTCTTTTGGACTTCCAGATGCTGACCAATGACAAAAGGCTTCCTAGGATATCTTTCTCAGCCCAAGTAGATCTCGTAAACGCAACTGCAAGCATCAACATCTGTCAGAGCAGTCAACGGATAATCTGAATCAAAGTAGGCAACTTTCCAGATGAAAATAATCAAGCTAAAAGGCAAAAGCGCCCTTTTCAAGGAGAGGCGCCCTTGAATAATGGAACCCTAATTTGAGATTCAGATTTCCTGAAGACAGTCATTTCTGGCGAAGCAGAGCTAGGAACCTAATAAGACATCAAGTGAAAACATCTGACTCTCCAATCAACGAGAAATCCAGTTCAAGGCACGAGAGGTCATTTCAAATAAGCTGAAGAACGAAGATTGAAAAATCACTAAGGCATTGGCAAAAGCGCCCTTTCTTGGGAAAGGCGCCTATTCTTTTGGAGCCCTAAACTCAGTTTTTATCATGCAGTCTCCCAGGCACTTCTTTCCAGTATGGATCCAGCTCCGCAGTGAATGTGTCCGTGACGTCTCAGGGTCAACAGACAACGCTAGATTCAGGATCAAACAGGGGGTTTTCAGGAGAAAATACTAAAAAACTTGCAAAAGATGAAAAGGGACGCCTAAAAGAAGTCAAAGGTCATTTGTTGACTAAAGTCAAAAGCTTTTTGAGTTAAAGTTGGCTAAAACGCTCCACGATTGGTGGAAATCACCTTTTTAACTTCAGATCAAACTCAAATCACCTTTTTAGCTTGTGTTAGGTCCCCAAATTTGTGGATCTGAAGCTCAAACATATATATTCAAGGAGATGGCGTCCCCTTTTGATTATTTCATTGCAGATTCAAAGATAAAAACAGCCACAAGCTCTCAAGGACGCCATTGAAGATCTGAAGGAGGTTTTCATCCGTTCTTCATTTTTATTTGCAGATCTGAAGCAGGAAAAGATTGCCATTTTGAGGATTGGGTCAGAGATAGTTTTTTTTGAAGATCAGATAAAACTTCCAATCCACCTTCTGTCTTTTTCCTCTCTTCTTGTCTTAGGTTTTCTTGCATCTGACAGAAAAAGCAACGGGCTACATCAGATCAGATCAACTGGGTAGATTCAGCATCATTTTCCGGAGAAACCCATCTCGACAAATTTTCCAAAATCAGCAAACTTGCTGCCTCTATTTTTGGGGGTTTTTCCGAAAAAGTTTCAGAATCCAAATTCTGAGGAACTGGGTTTGTTCAGCATTGAAGCACGAACAAAACCCATGTGCCAGATTTTTTTCGGAAAAATACTTCTCGGCAGGGCGCTATTTTTAAGGGTTTCTGAAAATCATCTGAACTAGGTCAAGCTTACAGTCAATCTTCAAGTTTTTCAGGATGCAGTACTCCCAGGTGCAATACGAGACCAAGACGGTCTTACTCCATGATTACCTGAAAACAGTTGACACAAATCTGCACCAAGTAAATCCAGTGGTCGATTTGGAGCAGCTAGAAGGCATGAATCAAATAACATTGCAAAATATCGAAGAATCCGGGTTGCTACAGGCCGCATCAATTCCCATCACACTACAAAGCGTAGAGCTTGTAATCGCTTGTATCAAGCATTACAACCCTACCACCAGAGAAATCAGAGCAGCAGATGGAAGAATTGTTTGCAGTTTAAAGCCTCAGGATATCGAAAGATATTTTGATATTCCATCACATCCTAATAGCAAAGTCATATCATTGACGGAATGTGAAAAAGCATTTGAGACAGCTAAGGACAAATGTCAAAGGATTATGGCCGAAAAATGGCTAAAAGTGACAAAGGCAAACTTGCCTAAGCCGTTGGGACGAGGAGAATGCAAAGATGAGTACGCAGTGTTAATCACTCTACTCAATAGAATCACTGGAGAAGAAGATGGTCATCAATTTCAGCCATGGATGTACTATGTCATCGCTAAAATCATTGGCAGAAGGGAATACTATGACTGGGCCACTTTGATCAGTGACACACTCCACCGACAAATCACTAGGTATCTGGAAGCTCATAGGTTCCACATGTGCTCTTACCTGGTATACTTGATCGCCTTCCAAGGTGAATTCAGGTTATTGAACAATGTGGGAACCTTAGGTGTGCAGAAGGTTCACGAACATTTCACACGTCTTGAGTTTACTCAAGCGGGAAGGCACTTCAAGAAGACAAGTGATCACTTCACTATGCACACAATACGTGAGCTTAACCATGAGATGCACATGCGTATTTCACAGACAGCCAGAGAGGCAATGGCGGATTGGGCAGATTGGTTCATCCAATTTCCTACGTTCTCCTACATACGCGTGTATGGCTACATTGGCCACCCTGCCATGCTACCAAGATACCCTTCAGATAGGGTAGTCTTCGTGGAATTCCTAAGACAGTTGTCCGAGGTTCATATCCACTTGCGCTTGAAGAGGAAGACAGCTGTTAACTTTCCCGTTGAAATGGGACTGTATAGATGTGGATTCGCGGCAGATGCTAAGATGATGAGTCAAGAAACAGCGAGGTTTAACCTCAAGTATCTCATTGATAGAAGATCCTATGATCCCAGGGGACTCTATGCAGCACACCGTGAGCAACACTCGTCACATAAGTCTTCTATGGAAGATTATTGGGTGAATTGTAAAGACGAGTATGAAGTGCGGAGAAGGAACTACAGCAGATTCAGACTCACACAAATTGCTGATTTCATGTCAGCAGACATTGAGGGCCTGCCAGATGATGAAGGAGAAGTCATTCTCCCCTCATTCTTCGCAGATTCAGTTGACTCTCAATCACTCCCGAGAGTGGATTGGTATGCCAAAGAAGACACATCTATAGAAGAAAGAACGAGTAGAGTGGTTAGAAATAGCCAACTCTATCTCGACAGCAAGAAGTCTAGGAAGGTGATACCAGAGAGAACAGAGCCGCCACAGGTTCAGTCTACACTACCTTCCACTTCAAGAAGGAAACCTAGACAGAAACAATGGTGCAATCCTCCCCAAGGGATGAGGATGTCAAAACCAAGAACACAGAGGACACCAGTGGAGAAAGCCACACATAGTCCTGACATAATCATGGGTATTGCTGCCCCAGAACAAAGAGTAGAGACTGCTATCCCTGATTCAGCAGAGGTTATCACAGAGGAACCAGCAGCAGTAGTTGTTGAAGAACCAGTGGCTGAGCCAATGGCAGAAGCAACGACAGTAGAAGCAGCAGCAGAGACGGTGCCTGTTATGGAAACAAAACCGCCTACATCACCAGTGTCACAGCATGCACAAGTCCTCATCGACTTGGATTCGCCACCGAGAGACATTGCTCCAGCACAGTCTCACACATCTAGCGTTCAAGGGCCTCACGTCCCTCCTAGTGAAGTCCGTCGAGATTCTATTTGGCTCGAAGGCTTCCTAGGAAGGAAGAGGGAGAAACCCTCCTATGAACTTGACTTTACCGAGTTCGACCACGTCCCACAAGACACGCCGGCGAAAAGGTTGAAGAATCAAGTTCACATAGAAAGGAATGCAGAGTGTGAGATCATCATAGAGACTGCCGCTCCACCAGTAGAGAAAAGCATACACGAGGTCCAAGTCGAAGACTATACTTTGTCTCAACTTAACCTCGGGAAGACTACACGACAGGTGGAGGCAGACCTTCTTGGAATAGCTTCGGTGAGCGCACAAGAAAGGATGGCAAAGGATGGTAAAGAAAAGGCAGCCTTAAAGGCTGAAAATCAGAAACTGAAGTCCTACATAACCAGCTTGATACACGGCACACCAAATGTCTCAGCCTTACCAGCAGGACTACTAGATCTTCCCGCCGAACAGAATCATCGGCAATTGTTAACATTCGGCAAACACTTGAGAAATCAGGTGGAAGAGTTTGTTCTCAAGGGTAGATGCGTACTGGGAAACCTATACCAGTTACGAGATAGAGCACATGAACTTCGTGTGGAGATCCAGCAGTCGGAACAGAGGATTGCAGAAAAGAGGCTTGAAGACGAAAGCACAATTGCAGATTTGCAATTAGCATATCAATCAGTATACTCTGAGGAAAACAAGCAACATCTTTTTGCTTGGAAGGAACAATTAGCATACAAGGTGAAAGCCTACGACGCTCATTCAGTGGAGATGATTGATTACAGAAGGGTGGTTGCCACTATTATCAACTTCGCAAGAATGTTGGTAATATCTTTCCCTTGCATGGAATATCAGCGTGAAGGAGGAGAATATGTCGAGTTGGTGACTGTACAGAACCAGTTCAGAGATATCATCCGCAGTACCTTTCTTGATGATCCAGAGGGTTGCAAGCTAGCTAAGGTAGCAGCTTTATCAACCAAGTTAGAAGAGGCAGCATCTCAATGCATTGACTTCGGAAATCAGCTCACAACGGGTGAGATCATGCTTCGACGCCACGTCATCATTCTACGGAGCATTAACTCCCCAGAAGCTGATGAAGTCAACCAATGGATAGAGACACTGTTGATTAATGGCGAGCTATAAATGCACCAGAAAAGGATGCCATACACCCTCCAAGTGGCATTCATGAGACTTGAGTTGACTTGATGCTTCTTTCCAAGTCAACTCAAGGTGCTATTAAATGTAGTTGGAGTTAACTTGATGCTTCTTTCCAAGTTTAACTCCACTTTCCTTAAATCATGCATTGTCAGATCCCACTAATTAAGGATGTCTAATTGGCTTCCATGATTTGTGGATCTTAGATCTCCACTAAATGTGGATGTCTATTTTGGAGGAAGACTTTACATTTAAGTTCACCTTTAGTTTGCTTTCAGTCAACTAAAGTAGTTTCCAGTTGACTCTTTGTTCACTTTCAGTTAACTGAAGTAGCTTTCCAGTTAACTGCTTGTTCCCCCTTTTAGGAATAAATCTTGCTAATTGATTGGCAAGAACTCATTATTAACTCAAGGAGATTTTGGGGTTGCCCACTCCTTTGAGTTCTATAAATAAGAGCCTTGGGCTCATTATTTGTTTAACTTTTACTTGCTATGCAAAATTGCTGCGCCATTGTTGCCAACAGCTTTGAAAGCGAATACTTGTTCACTCTTGGATGAGAGTTCGTTGGACGATTGTAATTGTGCATGATTTCATGCCTTTGCTTTCCCAACTTTTGTAGTTAGTTGATGAAGCATTGAAGAAGAATATCAGAAGGCGCTTGCGTTTTGATCATCTTATTTGAGTTATGTCTACGTCTTGTGTCTAATAACTTGTTGTCTCATTTCCCTCCTCGGATAGGAGTCCCTCCTCCTTGGATATTTGTTATTGACAGTTATCGTTTGATGTTGTTTAATGTGTTGACTTCCAAGCTATACTTCGGATAGGAGTCCCTCCTCCTTAGCAAGCTCGTTGGCCAAGGCATCGTGATTTTGTTGTTTCTAGTAAACTCTTTCCTAAGCCCATACCTCGGATAGGAGTCCCTCCTCCTTGGCAGGTCTCAGATCTAGTTTACCGTGTAGAGTGTTTGCTTGTACCAACCTCATCCCGGTGTGTACCCGAGAGTTCAGAGCCTCGGTCATATTCTCGGGAGACGGCGAATTCAGGTGATCCAACCAAACCCATTCCCGCTCCTTTACCCTCATGCTCTGTTTATCTTGAAGGTATTGGATAGATAGAAGCTAGTTAGTAGTAGTTGAGATCTGCAGAAACCAGAGAAAGCTTAGCTACGGTGCATTGTGTTTGTGCACCCTTGTGTCCTGCCGCTGAAGCATAAAAAGATAGGAACTTTAGTTAACATTTCCCTTCCTTACGCATTGCTCCCAGCAGAGAGGGACTTCTCCTCTTTAAATAACGAAGAAGTGTTGCAAAACATTTGAAATAGCTGAACGTTTACAATCAGCACTCGAGAGGTGCTAATTTAAACGCCAACAGTTTTCTGGCGCCCACCGTGGGGCAACGAGGCATCAAACTTCAAGAAAAGCTAAACGCTTTTATGTCACGGGAATGACTATCTGGCGTCCTTGGGCACCAGTAGAGCAACCTGATCTTGTTCCAGCAACTCTCCAACCAGATCTTACATACATTGAAGGAGAGCAATTGGATATCATCAGCAGCTTGCGGATCTTCATCTTCGAGAAGAATACATCAACAGCTCAGTGGAGAGCCGCAGCCATTACTCTGGACGAGGAAGAAAGAAAGGCTGATCTAGCAGCCGAGAGACCAGTATTACCACCACCTGCGTGGCAGTAAGCATCCTGGCTCACCGAGTGTATATAAGGAGGAGGACCAATCCTCTTTTTCAAGAAGAAGTCGGAGAAGCATCCGACACGGAGCAGATATTTCAAGAGGTTCGAGAGCAATTTCTAGAAGAACCTCAGCAAGAACCTCCTGCTCAAGCAATGGCCGATAACGTTAACATTCATAACGGAAATGGCCGTAATAACGGCAACAATGGTAATGGCAACAACGGCAACAACGGCAACGGTAACTACATCAACAATCTTTTCGGCAATGGCCGAAATGCAAGAGTTGCCAGACGTGCTGCCCCACTTCCATGGGGTAACAACATAGGTCCGTTGGCCTTACAAGGAAATCATGAACTTCCCAAGGGATCACGGAAGCATTTCCCAAGATTCTATGGCGATGGGACTAGACATCCCGATGAACATCTCTCAGCATTCACAGCGGCCTGTTCCGTTCTATCTGTGCCACACGAAGATATCGCCGTTCGACTCTTTGTCGAAACTCTTGAAGCGAATGCAGCTGACTGGTTCAATCATTTGCAACCAGGAATTATCACCAACTGGGAGGACATGAGCGAAAAGTTCTTGGCCAGATTCAGACCTGCTGAAGACAGTCATCAACTGTTTGCCCGTTTATCTAACTCAAAGATGGAGTCCACAGAACCGATGAGAGAGTTTGTAGCAAGGTTTAATCGCCTAGTTACACGACTTTCCCACACAATGAATCCATCTGACGAGATCCTGATGAGCAGCTTCATCAACGCCCTACCCTCAGAGATAGCCTTTTTCATAAAAGGCAGTCATGAAGAAGACCTACTGGTAGCTCAAGAAAAGGCTATCGAGCTTGAGGATCACATGATCACTACGGGGAAGATGAAGAATGATGCCATCAGACCGCTGGTCCAAGCATCAGCAGATCCATTGCTACAGAAGGTAGCAAACGAGGTGACCATCCTCAAAAGACAGTCACCCAACCAAGGGCAACAAGCAATGCCCACACCACCACCGTATCAACAACAACAGCAGTACCAGCCTCAACAGCCTTATCAGCCGAAGAAAAATAATTTCCAATCATTTAACAACTTCAAGCCGAAGTTCTCAGGACCGCCTAGACAAGCAGAACCTGAGAAATCCAATGTGTTCTGTTGTTTTCATGATTCAGATGAACACACTGGATCTTCATGCCCTGAGAATCAAAGAATGAACCAGATAATGGGATATGCCGGAGATGCAATTCCAAGCTCAAATGTAGTACCTTCAAATTCGAACGTTGCTCCACCTCAAATGGACAATTTCGATGGCGACTCCGCAACGGGATACTTTCATAGCGAACCCGTAAATCAAGAAGAAGAAGACTACCGTCAATACAATCTTGCTGTCAATCACGAGAACCTGTCAACACCCGTGTTTACACGTGCTCAGCATTTCAAAGCACAGAAAGAAGAAGACGAAAGACGGCAGTCCAATGAAAAGGGAAAAGAAGCTTCCACTTCTAATCCCAAGTCTACACATGAATTTGTCACACCAGTTTCTCAAGATCCGTCCCCGACGAGTTTTGACATAGTGACATCCATGATGAAGACGAAGGTACAAATTTCACAGCTGGAGTATCTCCAAGATCATCCCGATCAAATGGATCGAATTCTCAAAGTGATTCAGAAGCCAATCGTTATACAACCCACATTGCTAGCATCTTCCGTACCAACGGGAGAAAAGCCCAAACCTTTTTACATATCTTTGTATATGGGAGGATATAAGCTTAGCAATTGTATAATTGATTCAGGGGCATCTGACAATGTCATGCCTTTGCAAATCATGAAAGCTTTAGGACTATCATGCACGGAAACCAAAGAAAAGTGTTATTCACTTGAATCAAAACCCGTGCCGTTGGTAGGTCAGCTAAAGGATGCTCAAGTAAGACTCGCATCCTGCCCAGAAAAGAAGATCATGATGACCATTCTCATAGCTGATATCCCAATCAGTTATGGAATGCTCCTAAGTAGAAGCTTCTGCAAGGATCTCGGAGGCGAGATTCAACTGGATTGGTTGTACGCAACAATCCCATTGAAGAAAGGCACCTTCAAGTTGGAACCTGAGGCTAAGTCGACATTCACGGTGGTGAAATCTCAAGACCCACAAGCACAAGTGCTACATCAAAGCACGGGTCCTGGCACGTATGCTATGCTGTCAGAAGTAACTGAAGAAGATGAAAATCTTGCACTTACCACGCAAACATTGAATCAAGATGCAAGAATGTGGAATATGCAGTTCGACGGCAGTTGCTCAACAGCAGGATCGGGAGCGGGAGTTGTCATTACCTCTCCCGAAGGAACACTGTACCCATTTGCTTATCGCTTGCAGTTCGACAACACGAACAATACCGCAGAATACGAGGCGCTCATACTCGGCCTGAAAAAAGCAAGAGATATGGGTATAAAGTACCTTCAAGTCGAAGGTGATGCGGAGCTGATCGTTCAACAGGTCAGAGGGCTCTATCAAGTAAGAAGAAGTCGTCTTTCTTCTTACCGACAAAGGGTATGGAATGCGATCGACTGGTTCGAAGCATTCAACATCGAATACATACCACGTGAGCGGAATAGCAGAGCGGATTCCCTTGCGGTATCAGCAGCTCTTTTCATGCCCCATTCTGACTTTCGTCAGAATATCTTTGCTATTGAGCTCATCTACAGGCCGGCCATCCCCGACAACTGCGACAATTGGCAGGTTTTTACCAATGATAAAGACATTCAAGAGTTTCTTCGCATGGATGACAATTATCAAGAATTATTCTTTGAAGGTAGTGCTTCTCCCTCCAGGAATATATGGCAGAAGATTCCGAAGTCACGGAATCTGGTGTCATCCAACTAAAAGGCAATAATATCCCCAAAGGTCTAGTATCCTTGGAAGATATATTTGATAGACACGACAGACGTGTTCAAGACCAAAGGAATTCTAACGACAAGACGTCAGCCGACTACCGACAAGTCAACATTGGTACGGGAGATAAGCCTCGGCTCGTCAACCTAGGCAAGTGTTGTACGGCGGAAGAAAGCGACCATTTCATCTCTCTATTCAAGCAATACCGAGACGTCTTTGCATGGTCCTATGAAGACTTGAAAGCATTCAAACCAAAGGAATTGTCTCATACAATTCCACTAAAGTCTGACATCAAGCCTTTTAAGCAGAAGCAGAGACACTACAACCCGCGTATCCAAGATACAATCTACGCGGAGGTGAAAAAGATGGTGGATGCCAAGATCATATACCCGATCCACTATTCCACCTGGGTGTCCAACATCGTTCCTGTGCGAAAAAAGAGCGGAGAAGTCCGGATTTGTGTAGACTTCAGGAACCTGAACCAGTCGTCACTAAAGGATAATTATCCTTTGCCTATCATGGAACATACATTGCAAACAGTAACCGGTTCGGAGATGCTGTCATTGCTTGACGGATTCTCGGGATACAACCAGATTGCAGTAGCTGAAGAGGATCAACTCAAGACAGCGTTCACCACTCCATGGGGAACGTTCGCCTACGAGAGGATGCCCTTCGGCCTCATCAACGCCGGTGCTACTTTTCAGCGAGCCATGGACTTGGCTTTTGGTGACTTAAAGGACAAATTGATAGTCGTCTATCTTGACGACCTTACCGCTTTCTCAAAGAAGCGGCAAGATCATTTTCAACACTTAGTGAAAGTGTTTGAGAGATGCAGGCATCATCACATATCACTAAATCCGAAGAAGTCTATCTTTGCAGTAACAGAAGGAAAATTGCTTGGTCACATCGTCTCTAAAGAAGGGACTAGGATAGATCCTAATCGGGTAGATGCAATCAAGAACCTGGCTCTCCCTACCAATAAAACTGGGGTGCATTCTTTCTTCGGCAAAGTCAACTTTATACGGAGATTTGTACCAGACTTCTCGGAGCTGACCAAGGATATCTCAGCAATGATGAAGAAAACGACCGCTTTCAAATGGACCGATGAAGGAAGGAAGGCGTTCGAGAAAATAAAAGAGGCCATCAGCAAAGCGCCAGTGTTGGTTCGACCTGATTTCAATAAAGAATTCATTCTTTATTGTTACGCGTCGGAACATACTCTCTCCGCCATACTGACTCAGAAGTTGAATGAAGAGACTGAGTCACCTATCGCTTTCATGAGCAGCAGCTTCAAGGATAGCGAATCTCGGTACTCCCAAATAGAGAAAAATGCATATGCAGTTGTGAGGGCTGTTAAGAATTTCAGATTCTACATCCTAAACTCTCACACCACTGTGTATGTTACAGACCCCGCGGTCAAGAGCGTCCTTACTCAACAAGAAATGGGTACCAAAAGAGGCAACTGGATTGCAAGAGTCCAAGAATACGACCTGGATATCAAGCCTACCAAGCTCGTTCGTGGGAGAGGTCTATGTCAACTCCTGGCAGAAGATGGTGATTTAAAGCACCAGGCTGAAGATGGAATCTTAGGAACAGAAATGGAAGAAGATCTCCCAATGGTCTTATTAGTTGAATCTGCTCAAGAGTGGTACACAGAATTGTGGTACTACCTAACCTACGGGGAATGTCCGACACACTTGGACAAGCAGCAGAGAAGAACTTTGAAATTACAAGCACAAGGTTATGTGCTTGGAGGAAATGTTCTATACAAGCGTGGGCTTGATGGAACATTCCTACTATGCGTCACCAAAGATCAACAAAGACGATTGATGGAGGAATTCCACAATCAAGCATGCGGAGGTCACTTCTCATCAAGGGTTACCGCATTCAAAATCTTGCGGGCATCATTCTTTTGGCCAACCTTGTTCCGCGACGCATATGACTGGGTGCACAGATGCACGTTGTGCCAACAATTTGTTGGTAAACTTAAGCTGTCAAACCTTCCACTCAGGCCGGTGGTGATAGATGCTCCATTCCAGCAATGGGGCATAGACTTTGTGGGACCTATCAACCCTCATTCCAGCAAAGGACATGTCTACGTCCTCACAGCGACAGACTATTTTACTAAGTGGGTTGAGGCAATTCCTGTAAAGCAAGCTACTTCCGAGGTGGTGTGTAACTTCCTCAAAGAGAACATCATTACACACTTCGGAGTACCAAAAAAGATCGTGACTGACAACGCTACAAGCTTCTCGTCAGAGGAGTTGATAGAATTTTGTTTTGACTACGGCATCACCTTGTCCCATTCTTCAGATTACTATCCACAAGGTAATGGACAAGCCGAATCGTCAAATAAGAACATAGTCACAATAGTGCGCAAGATGGTTGACTCCAATCAACGGGCTTGGCACACAAAATTGTACGATGCTCTTTGGGCTGATAGGATCACGCCTAAGAGAGCTATCGACACTTCACCTTTCATAATCCTATATGGCACTGAAGCTGCGTTACCCATCACTCTAGAGTTGTCCGCTTTACAGCTGGCATCCACAATAGAAGATGAAGAATTCAAAGATCCTATTGAGAAACGTATCTTGTGCCTGATGAAACTTCAAGAAGAAAGGGTGGAGATAGTTGATAAGATCACTCAGCACCAAGAGCGAGTGAAGAAGATCTTCGACAAGAAGGCTCGGCAACGAGACTTTGAGATTGGAGATAAAGTCCTATTATGGGACAAGAGACACGAACCAAAGGGAATGCACGGAAAATTCGACTCCCTTTGGCTGGGGCCGTTCCTGATTTATAATCTTGCAGGAGAGAATTCCTATATTCTCTCACATTCAGACGGAAGGCTCTTTCCACTGCCTTACAGCGGGCAGTACTTGAAGCATTTCGTCCCTTCGAGGATGGGGTGAGTACATATTGTAAATACTTTTCCTTGCTTTAGCGTTATGTTGTTATGTTTTTCCCCGTTCAGTGAAGTATTGTCGTGTTTTAGGTGATTTCTTAGATGTTTTGTCGTAGGTGAATAAATTGGGGAATCCAATAAATAAGGTGAACTCTATTTTTAGGTATGTATGGAACCAAAGTCCTGACTCCGTTACCCAACTGATTATATATACTGGTCTACGAAACTTGAGATTCTCGGTTCTCCTATGCCGTAGGTATCCGACATGGTCACCAGACGGAGCCTATGTTGTACCCAAAATTAATTTTTTTGGCATTCTGTGTAAATTGAGCTAAATCTTGTTAAAATGCCATGTTAAGTCAGTTTTAGGTCAAACCAATCATAGAATCTTGATGGGTTTCTGTCAAGGAACACATGTGCAAAATTCTAAAATTTTGAAAATTAGGGTTTTTTCCCCTATTTTCAGGGAAATCCCCCGAAAATAGGACCTTCCCAGAAATGATCGAAAATGATTTTGATAGGCTTAAAAAACTTCACGATCACATTGGTCAAGTCAGAATCATCAAAAGACACGTTTTACTCTGGTGGGTCTATTTCTCTTTTTCAGGAACAAGTTAGGAGCTCCACAGCCATTAATGGCAGATTGGCCAGTACCAGGTGCTGAAAGCTAAGCTTCCAAAAGCTTCAACGACACAACCATGGCGGAAAAGGTCAAAAAAGATGCTGTTTGATGAAGGAGATTCCTGAAATTGAAAAAGGTCAAAATTTGACTAACTCTGGAGATGTTACGAAGGGGAGATTGCTCACATGTTGAAAAGGCGCCTTTTTCAAGCAGGGGCGCCCATGATCTTTGAAGGTCAAATAAAGTCAGTAAGATCATCCGAAGCAGTCATTCTCAACGTTTGATTGCTGGCTCAACAGTGAAACAAACATCCAGATCATCCGATGAACAGATCACTAGCAATTGCTGATGAAGCAAAAAGAGGCAGTTGAGGAAATATCAGGAGACCACAGTTAACGGCGAAGTTATAAGGAAAAAGAGCCTTTTCAAAAGAAAGGCGCCCTTTCTTTTGGACCTCCAGATGCTGACCAATGACAAAAGGCTTCCTAGGATATCTTTCTCAGCCCAAGTAGATCTCGTAAACGCAACTGCAAGCATCAACATCTGTCAGAGCAGTCAACGGATAATCTGAATCAAAGTAGGCAACTTTCCAGATGAAAATAATCAAGCTAAAAGGAAAAAGCGCCCTTTTCAAGGAGAGGCGCCCTTGAATAATGGAACCCTAATTTGAGATTCAGATTTCCTGAAGACAGTCATTTCTGGCGAAGCAGAGCTAGGAACCTAATAAGACATCAAGTGAAAACATCTGACTCTCCAATCAACGAGAAATCCAGTTCAAGGCACGAGAGGTCATTTCAAATAAGCTGAAGAACGAAGATTGAAAAATCACTAAGGCATTGGCAAAAGCGCCCTTTCTTGGGAAAGGCGCCCATTCTTTTGGAGCCCTAAACTCAGTTTTTATCAGGCAGTCTCCCAAGCACTTCTTTCCAGTATGGATCCAGCTCCGCAGTGAATGTGTCCGTGACGTCTCAGGGTCAACAGACAACGCTAGATTCAGGATCAAACAGGGGGTTTTCAGGAGAGAAAATACTAAAAAAACTTGCAAAAGATGAAAAGGGACGCCTAAAAGAAGTCAAAGGTCATTTGTTGACTAAAGTCAAAAGCTTTTTGAGTTAAAGTTGGCTAAAACGCTCCACGATTGGTGGAAATCACCTTTTTAACTTCAGATCAAACTCAAATCACCTTTTGAGCTTGTGTTAGGTCCCCAAATTTGTGGATCTGAAGCTCAAACATATATATTCAAGGAGATGGCGTCCCCTTTCATTATTTCATTGCAGGTTGAAAGATAAAAACAGCCACAAAGCTCTCAAGGACGCCATTGAAGATCTGAAGGAGGTTTTCATCCGTTCTTCATTTTTATTTGCAGATCTGAAGCAGGAAAAGATTGCCATTTTGAGGATTGGATCAGAGATAGTTTTTTAAAGATCAGATAAAACTTCCAATCCACCTTCTATCTTTTTCCTCTCTTCTTGTCTTAGGTTTTCTTGCATCTGACAGAAAAAGCAACAGGCTACATCAGATCAGATCAACTGGGTAGATTCAGCATCATTTTCTGGAGAAACCCATCTCGACAAATTTTCCAAAATCAGCAAACTTGCTGCCCCTATTTTTGGGGGTTTTTCCGAAAAAGTTTCAGAATCCAAATTCTGAGGAACTGGGTTTGTTCAGCATTGAAGCACGAACAAAACCCATGTGCCAGATTTTTTCCGGAAAAATACTTCTCGGCAGGACGCTATTTTTAAGGGTTTCCGAAAATCATCTGAACTAGGTCAAGCTTACAGTCAATCTTCAAGTTTTTCAGGATGCAGTACTCCCAGGTGCAATACGAGACCAAGACGGTCTTACTCCATGATTACCTGAAAACAGTTGACACAAATCTGCACCAAGTAAATCCGGTGGTCGATTTGGAGCAGCTAGAAGGCATGAATCAAATAACATTGCAGAATATCGAAGAATCCGGGTTGCTACAGGCCGCATCAATTCCCATCACACTACAAAGCGTAGAGCTTGTAATCGCTTGTATCAAGCATTACAACCCTACCACCAGAGAAATCAGAGCAGCAGATGGAAGAATTGTTTGCAGTTTAAAGCCTCAGGATATCGAAAGATGTTTTGATATTCCATCACATCCTAATAGCAAAGTCATATCATTGACGGAATGTGAAAAAGCATTTGAGACAGCTAAGGACAAATGTCAAAGGATTATGGCCGAAAAATGGCTAAAAGTGACAAAGGCAAACTTGCCTAAGCCGTTGGGACGAGGAGAATGCAAAGATGAGTACGCAGTGTTAATCACTCTACTCAATAGAATCACTGGAGAAGAAGATGGTCATCAATTTCAGCCATGGATGTACTATGTCATCGCTAAAATCATTGGCAGAAGGGAATACTATGACTGGGCCACTTTGATCAGTGACACACTCCACCGACAAATCACTAGGTATCTGGAAGCTCATAGGTTCCACATGTGCTCTTACCTGGTATACTTGATCGCCTTCCAAGGTGAATTCAGGTTATTGAACAATGTGGGAACCTTAGGTGTGCAGAAGGTTCACGAACATTTCACACGTCTTGAGTTTACTCAAGCGGGAAGGCACTTCAAGAAGACAAGTGATCACTTCACTATGCACACAATACGTGAGCTTAACCATGAGATGCACGTGCGTATTTCACAGACAGCCAGAGAGGCAATGGCGGATTGGGCAGATTGGTTCATCCAATTTCCTACGTTCTCCTACATACGCGTGTATGGCTACATTAGCCACCCTGCCATGCTACCAAGATACCCTTCAGATAGGGTAGTCTTCATGGAATTCCTGAGACAGTTGTCCGAGGTTCATATCCACTTGCGCTTGAAGAGGAAGACAGCTGTTAACTTTCCCGTTGAAATGGGACTGTATAGATGTGGATTCGCGGCAGATGCTAAGATGATGAGTCAAGAAACAGCGAGGTTTAACCTCAAGTATCTCATTGATAGAAGATCCTATGATCCCAGAGGACTCTATGCAGCACACCTTGAGCAACACTCGTCACATAAGTCTTCTATGGAAGATTATTGGGTAAATTGTAAAGACGAGTATGAAGTGCGAAGAAGGAACTACAGCAGATTCAGACTCTCACAGATTGCTGATTTTATGTCAGCAGACATTGAGGGCCTCTCCGACGATGAAGGGGAAGTCATTCTCCCCTCATTCTTTGCAGATTCAGTTGACTCCCAACCGCTCCCGAGAGTGGATTGGTATGCCAAAGAAGACACTTCTATAGAAGAAAGAACGAGTAGAGTGGTTAGAAATAGCCAACTCTATCTCGACAGCAAGAAGTCTAGGAAGGTGATACCAGAGAGAACAGAGCCGCCACAGGTTCAGTCTACACTACCTTCCACTTCAAGAAGGAAACCTAGACAGAAACAATGGTGCAATCCTCCCCAAGGGATGAGGATGTCAAAACCAAGAACACAGAGGACACCAGTGGAGAAAGCCACACATAGTCCTGACATAATCATGGGTATTGCTGCCCCAGAACAAAGAGTAGAGACTGCTATCCCTGATTCAGCAGAAGTTATCACAGAGGAACCAGCAGCAGTAGTTGTTGAAGAACCAGTGGCTGAGCCAATGGCAGAAGCAACGACAGTAGAAGCAGCAGCAGAGACGGTGCCTGTTATGGAAACAGAACCGCCTACATCACCAGTGTCACAGCATACACAAGTCCTCATCGACTTGGATTCGCCACCGAGAGACATTGCTCCAGCACAGTCTCACACATCTAGCGTTCAAGGGCCTCACGTCCCTCCTAGTGAAGTTCGCCGAGATTCTATTTGGCTCGAAGGCTTCCTAGGAAGGAAGAGGGAGAAACCCTCCTATGAACTTGACTTTACCGAATTCGACCACGTCCCACAAGACATGCCGGCGAAAAGGTTGAAGAATCAAGTTCACATAGAAAGGAATGCAGAATGTGAGATCATCATAGAGACTGCCGCTCCACCAGTAGAGAAAAGCATACACGAGGTTCAAGTAGAGGACTACACTTTGTCCCAACTTAACCTCGGAAAGACTACACGACAGGTGGAGGCGGATCTTCTCGGAATAGCTTCGGTGAGCGCACAAGAAAGAATGGCCAAGGATGGTAAAGAAAAGGCAGCCTTAAAGGCTGAAAATCAGAAACTGAAGTCCTACATAACCAGCTTGATACACGGCACACCAAATGTCTCAGCCTTACCAGCAGGACTACTAGATCTTCCCGCCGAACAGAATCATCGGCAATTGTTAACATTCGGCAAACACTTGAGAAATCAGGTGGAAGAGTTTGTTCTCAAGGGTAGATGCGTACTGGGAAACCTATACCAGTTACGGGATAGAGCACATGAACTTCGTGTGGAGATCCAGCAGTCGGAACAGAGGATTGCAGAAAAGAGGCTTGAAGACGAAGGCACAATTGCAGATTTGCAATTAGCATATCAATCAGTATACTCTGAAGAAAACAAGCAACATCTTTTTGCTTGGAAAGAACAATTAGCGTATAAGGTGAAAGCCTACGACGCTCATTCAGTAGAGATGATTGATTACAGAAGGGTGGTTGCCACTATTATCAACTTCGCAAGAATGTTGGTAATATCCTTCCCTTGCATGGAATATCAGCGTGAAGGAGGAGAATACGTCGAGTTGGTGACTGTGCAGAACCAGTTCAGAGATGTCATCCGCAGTACCTTTCTTGATGATCCAGAGGGTTGCAAGCTAGCTAAGGTAGCAGCTTTATCAACCAAGTTAGAAGAGGCAGCATCTCAATGCATTGACTTCGGAAATCAGCTCACAACGGGTGAGATCATGCTTCAACGCCACGTCATCATTCTACGGAGCATTAACTCCCCAGAAGCTGATGAAGTCGACCAATGGATAGAGACACTGTTGATTAATGGCGAACTATAATTGCACCAAGAGAAGGACGCCATACACCCTCCAAGTGGCAGTCATGAGACTTGAGTTGACTTGATGCTTCTTTCCAAGTCAACTCAAGGTGCTATTAAATGTAGTTGGAGTTAACTTGATGCTTCTTTCCAAGTTTAACTCCACTTTCCTTAAATCATGCATTGTCAGATCCCACTGATTAAGGATGTCTGATTGGCTTCCATGATTCGTGGATCTTAGATCTCCACTAAATGTGGATGTCTATTTTGGAGGGATACTTTACATTTAAGTTCACCTCTAGTTTGCTTTCAGTCAACTGAAGTAGTTTCCAGTTGACTCTTTGTTTACTTTCAGTTAACTGAAGTAGCTTTCCAGTTAACTGCTTGTTCCCCCTTTTTAGGAATAAATCTTGCTAATTGATTGGCAAGAACTCATTGTTAACTCAAGGAGATTTTGGGGTTGCCCACTCCTTTGAGTTCTATAAATAAGAGCCTTAGGCTCATTATTTGTTTAACCTTTACTTGCTATGCAAAATTGCTGCGCCATTGTTGCCAACACTTTGAAAGCGAATATTTGTTCACTCTTGGATGAGAGTTCGTTGGATGATTGTAATTGTGCATGATTTCGTGCCTTTGCTCTCCCAACTTTTGTAATTCGTTGATGAAGCTTTGAAGAGGAATATCATAAGGCGCTTGCATTTTGATCATCTTATTTGAGTTATGTCTACGTCTTGTGTCTAATAACTTGTTGTCTCATTTCCCTCCTCGGATAGGAGTCCCTCCTCCTTGGATATTCGTTATTGACGGTTATCGTTTGATGTTGTTCAATGTATTGACTTTCAAGCTATACTTCGGATAGGAGTCCCTCCTCCTGAGCAAGCTCGTTGGCCAGGCATACGTGATTTTGTTGTTTTACAGTAAACTCTTTCTAAGCCATACCTGGATAAGTCCCTCCTCTTGGAGTCTCGAATCTAGTTTCACCGTGTAGAGTGTTGCTTGTACCAACCTTATCGATTGTATACGAGAGTTGAGCCTCGGTCATATTCACCGAGGAGGCGGCGAATTAGGTGATCAACGCTATCATTCGGCTCCTTTACCCTCATGCTCAAACATCTTGGAGGATTGGATAGAAGCTAGTTAATGAGTAAAGTAGTTGAGATCTGCAGAAACCGAGGAGAAAGCTTAGCTTCTGACGCATTGTGTTTGTGCACCCTTATTGTCCACGCGGTGAAGCATAAAAAGATAGGAACTTTGAATTTAACATTTCCCTTCCCTACGCGTGCTCGGCTGAAGGGACTTCTCCTCTTTAAATAACGAAGAAGTGTTGCAAAACATTTGAAATAGCTGAACGTTTACAATCAGCACTCCAGAGGTGCTAATTTAAACGCCAACAAGATGAAATCACCAAATCCAGCTAGGAGGGTTTTTGTCCCTGAAATTGGTATTCCAAGAGGAGTTCCGTCCTCAAGAAATATGAAGAACTCCGTTCTTGCTTAAAGCACAAGAGAAAATAAAATAAACAATAACCCTTCTTCTCAAGACCCAACCTCCTTTTATAGCTCTTTCGAAAAAGCGCTTTTTTGTTTTTCATTGCTTTTTCCGAAAAAAACGTTTTTTTGTTGCTTTTTTTGAAGAACACTTTTGGTTTTGTTGCTTTTCCGAAAAAATACTTTTTTACTTTAAAAAAAAAGTATTTTTTTGCATTTCCATTGTTTTAAAAAAAAAAAATGCTTTTTCCTTAATAATATAAAGTGTCTTTATGACCACTTTTCATCACCTTTAGCCTAATGACACTTTATCTACGCACTCAAAACACCTTTTTAAATAATTAAATGTAAGCTGTCAATTAAAATGTTAAAAAGGTCATTTTTTGACAACTTAATTATTTAAATTGTTTTCCCTTTTCTAATGCCAATTAGCTTATGGGGAACTTTGGAAAATAATCTAATATCCAAATAATTGTTCACGAGTGAGAAGGGGACATTGCATTTACCTTTAGTTTTTTTCTTCATGCAAATACCATTGATAATCCTATAAGTGTGCATAACTATAAAACCTGTTTATAGCTTTAGGTTCAAGTGTAGTGTCTAGATCTTAGGGAGCTTTCCCTACTAATTTGAAGAGAAGTTGTCCTAGTGTGCTGTTCCATTTTGTGTCATCTCGCAAGAGACAAATTAAAACACTAACATAGCTTCAACAAAGAATAAGTGTTAGGTGCATGAGTTGGATGTAAAGATATGTTTCTTTGTGGTGATTTGAAGGAAGATATTTTCATGTAGCAATCTCTTGGGTTTGTGACAGAAGGTGAGGAAAATTTGGTAAGTAGATTGAAGAAGTCAGTATGTGGCTTAAAGCAGGTACCTTATGTGCGGAATGAGAATATTGGTTGATGTATTTAGGAGTTGGGTTTCAAGAACTTTGAAAAGGAGCTCAATGTATATGTTAGGAAGGTTGATAGGGATATTCTCATAAATTTTCTCTGTGGATGGACAACAAGCAATGTTAGTTTGATTGCTGAAACAAAGTAGTTAGCCTTATAGTTTGAGATGATAGATTTGGGGTTGCTTTAGTACTTTTTGGCTTTGCAAGTTTGGCAAGAATAGAACAAGTTCATTGTTTCTTAGTTGAAGTATGGCAAATAGTTGTTGATGAAATGTAGGATGGAGGATGTGAAAGTGAACTTCATGTGATCTTGGTATTAAGTTGACAA
>VDFB02347314.1:0-43652 GCA_007258455.2 Sequoia sempervirens
GGATGGATGGAGCGAGATATGGAGGGATAAGTGAGATAGAGAGAAGGAGAGAAGAGGAGGGAGGGATAGAGATATATGAGGGTTGAGGATCCAATGTATAGGGTAGAGTGTTGAGAATTGAGGGTATAGAGCTAAGGACCTATAGGGTTGATGGTTTAGGGTATTAGGTTGAGGGTATAAAGTTGAGGGATTAGGGTTGAGGGTAGAGGTTAGAAGGTTTAAGGGTTTAGGGTTTAGGGTTTAAGGGTTTAGGGTTGATGGTTAAGGGTTGAGGGTAAAGCATTTAGGTTATAGGTTTGAGGGTATCTAGTTGAAGGATTAGGGTTAATGGTCTAATATATAGGGTAGAGGGTATAGGAGTTGAGGGATTAGGGTTTAAGGGTGAGGGTAGAGGGTAGAGGGTACTAGAGGGTTGAGGGTTTAAGGGTTGAGAGTTGAGGGATTAGGGTAGAGAGTTTACTTGGGTTTAAGGGTTTAAGGGTTGAGGGTTGAGGGTAGACAGTAGAGGCTAGTTTAAAGTTGAGGAACTATAGCGCTGATGGTTTAGGGTATTGGGTTGGGGGTATAGGGTTTATGGATTAGATTTTATGGTAGAGGGTAGAAGGTTTAAGGGTTTAGGGTTTAGGTTTTAATGGTTTAGGGTTGATGGTTAAGGGTTGAGGGTAGAGCGTTTAGGGTATAGGTTTGAGGGTATATGGTTGAAGGATTAGGGTTGACGGTCCAATGTATAGGGTAGAGGGTGTAGGGGTTGAGGGTTTAAGGTTTAGGGTTTAGGGTTTAGGGTTGAGGGTTGAGGGTTGAGGATTGGGGTTGAGGATCTTTTGATGCAAATGAAATGTAGGAAAACAATTGAAGGCTAGTGAATATTGGGGAAGGATTTTTTGTTCTAACACTCTTAATCCCTGCTAGATTAGAACAATTAGGCACTAAATTAGGCACTAATTGGATGCTAAATTTGGTGCCAAATCTGGTGCTAAATCTATCATTAAACTAGCTAAATCGATTAGCACAAATCGGTCTTAGCTAAACTCGGTGCTAATCCCAGCTCTAAACCCAACTCTAAATCTGGTGCTAAATCCGGTGCTAAATTTGGTGCTAAATTTGACGATAAAGTAGGCACTAATTAGTGCTTTATTTAGTGCCTACTTGTTCTGATCGGTGCAAAAATGCCAATAATGGCTCCATCCTGATAAATAGCGCCGAATTTTTCAAAAAATTGGAGAAAAATACAATAAAAAGTGGGTGGAAGTAGAAAAGGGAGCAAAAAAGGGAGCTAATCATAGGGATTTGTTGTAGTGCATCCCAATCTTCTCATACAAATCATCTATCCCAATACCTTTACTACAGTCCACCTCCAACATCCTCTTGTCCTATTCCACCATCCATATCCTTCTATGTCACTCCATCTTCCACTCCACCATGTCCTAACCCTCCATCTAATCTCATTGCCCCCACCAATCCTAATCCTCCTACTCTTAGTCCTCCATCCAATCCCATTCCTCAATCTAATCCTAGTCTACCAATCCATAATCCTAATCCTCCACCAATCCATAATCCTTCATCCACTCCTACCACACCATCTAATCCTATAATATGCATGATTCTCACTCTAGAAGTTCTCCAAGGACTCATGACAAAGAAGATATCCAAAACTCCACATCTTGAAGTCATGGAACCATGCCATCCAAATCCATCATCCACAGTCATTAGTGATGAGAATTTTCTCCATCCCACACCTATCATTATTGTTACCACCCCTAGCACCACTCAAACCGTTGAAACCATCACACCCACCGAATCCATTGAACCCCGATCTCCTACTCTGAGAGCTTTCAAACCCATCAAAGATAACCAAACCCAATCACCATCTTCTACTCCTAGATCCACCCAATCCATCCAATACACCCAAATCCAATCCACTCCTCCCACTCCTAGTATCACCGAAATCCATTCCCATGAACTTCATGAATCTTCCATCCTTCCATCTCCCACACTTGAGGAGTCCCTCCAACACTCCATCATCATGCCACCCACATCAGATGAGTCATGCCAAGAGCTTCATACAAATCATACCAACATATCACCTTCTCCAAATGAAGATCCTTCCATCCTATCCAGTCCATGTCAAGATCATACTCCCCCATCCATTCCATCCCATGATCCCCCTGACACTCAAGATCCCACCGCTCCATCTCATGAGCACTTATCACTTGCTGCCAAAAATCTAGATCCTATCATATCACCTAGTCCCTCTCTTGATCCCTTACCATTCACTCCTCCCGATCAAGATGTTGTTACCCCCTCATCTCTATCTCATGATCCTCCATTGTCGGCTCACCTTACCATCCCAACACCATGTTTATATCCCCTTGGTACTCTTACACTTGTCCATGGTCATTTTCTTGCAGAAGAAGAAAAAAGCATATACACCACCCATCCTCCTTTTCCTAATAATGGACTCGCATCATTCTTCCAAAGTAACAAGCATCCTACCATAGATCGAATGCTCGAAAGCATGAACTATCAAGGAAAAGGTTTAGGCTTTCATGAGCAAGGTATTTTAGAGCCCATCCATGTCAAATAAAATCCGCATACACAAGGTCTTGGATATATCTCTCAAGACTCGCAATCCAAAAATTTTGGTACAACCTCCATATGTCCTCACCGAGCCTCCTCCAAAATAATAATAGGCTCTTCTTGTCATGCCACAAAACCATTTTCTGCCATCCCCCCTCCATTGTATCAACTCAAAACAACCATCCATATTCGTCCTTCATCTACTCCATTTATTTTGGGTCCTTATGTCCCTTCATCCACCATCTCCCATCCTTCATCTACTTCATCCATTTTGGGTCCTTATGTCCCTCCATCCACCATCACACATCCTCCAAGTATTAAGTCCATTTTGGGCCCTTATACCCTACAATCACCTCCTCCATCTTATCTTATTCATCCTTTCATCCATCCATCACCTATCCATGTAACCCATCATAAACATCCCACTCTCATGTTCCCTAATCAGGATCAACAAAGGCATGTACCTACACATCCTCCATTGACATATCATCCCTAAAATCCTACCTCCATAACTCCATTCATGTTTCCTCTGCATCGTCCATCTCCTCATACCTATCCCGTTTCTCTTAAAAGCACTTTGAATACTAAAGTAAAAATGCATAAATCTAAAAATCCACATGAATCTAAAGCTCCTCATGTCCCCTTAAAGAGGCATATTGAAGAAAAGAAAAATCAAATCCAAAATCCAAATCAAACCCATAGGCCACAAAGGCCCACCAAAGAAAAAAGATGCAATGCCTTCAAATGAAAAATTTATAACAAAATCCAAAGTTGATAATCCAAAAGATAATCATATGCACTCTCCCTCCCCTAAATCTATTTTGGGTCCTTATTTCCCAAAATTCACTATCCCAACTGGGCCTCCATTATCCCCACATCATATATCCACTAATCCTCCTATCCTTTCACATCCACCAACATATGTGCCAATGTTGGTCCTAAAAACATTTCCCCATCACATGTCCACCCCATCATTCCATCCATACCCTTTCCAATATCCCATCCATTATCCCACATATCTCCCAAATCAAATCCCTTTAATCCATTCTTGTGCATAATCCATTTATCTTAATAAGGTTGTACCAACATCCAATAGTCACTTCACACATGGGCTCTTAATAACTCCTATGGAACTTATGCTTGAGTCCATATTTCCCCTTATCAAATGTCTTCCAAATCCACTTATCCACATCCCTATCCTTATCCATCTCCATCTACATACTATCCCAAAAACATCCAAAAAATCAAAAAAGTCAAAAAAAAAGTAAAGAGAAATAATTCATCCAATGGTGAAAACTTGGAAAATAAGCACCTTGGATATGTACCATGATGAAAACTTAGAAAACAGGCATCATGAGTAAATTCCCCATTTTGTTTACTTTCATACTTGGGAGCAACCGCATCCCCTCCACCCATCTCCTCCATCTCACCTATCTTACATATCTTTCCTGTCATATCCCATTTATCTCCAATCCCTCCATGCTTCTTATGATCTTGATAAAGACAGGGGAAAAAATATATACATGCTTTAGACACCTCTTGGCATACATTCCCCTCACCTATACACTATCCTAATCTTTATCCACATCCATCTACCTTCTTTTTCCACCCATCATGCTACCATCAATCTCCCTTCCTTATCCATGCATCATATCCATATCCATCTCACTCCCTTATTTTCCCATCCTTCTATCTTCCATCCCTCCTACCTCAATTATACATGACATATCTAAAGTGGGTAATATTATGACCTTGTACCATAGTCCTTAGATACTTCATTCATCAATCCTATCATCCCTTCCATACCACTATTACTATCTCCCCATCCATCCATCCAAACAATCCCTTCCATCTCCCCATCCTTATCTCCTTACCCATCTAAAAATTATTTTCATCTCCCCATCTTTATCTTCCTATCCATCCATCATAGCATCCCTTCCATCTCCTGGGTATGTGCAGGATCATGATGGGCCAAAAAGTGGTAATATGATGGGTATGTGGCTGATGACTATTTTTTTTCCCAAAATTGATGAAAAAAAAAGGGTTTTTAAAGAAGATTCTCATATTTCCACCGATATAAATTATGCTTTACTTTGAATTTAATAAGTAGTATTGTTGACTTTAAAATTTCAAATTATTCGAAGTCGTTGGTAGTGATTGAAAAATATCTATAACTTTTCAAATGGTATCCTGTTTTTGAATCCAAAACATAAGTCATTCTATGCTTCACATAATGTGATTAAAATAAATAAAAATAATTTCATGAAGTTTGACCAGAGAGTTAAAGATTGGTCGGACATATGAGTTTTCTTTAAAAGTTTGTAATAAAATTCATAATTAATTATTTGCGGAAAAATTACAAAGACAATAGCCATCACATAGAATGAGGTCACTCTACTTATATCACAAAATCTTATAAAAAATTAGGGTGGTAAGACTTTTTAATTCTTATTTTTTTCCTAAAATTTAAGTACCAGCATTGAAATTTCAAATTTTTCATATGAAATAGATTTTTATTTTTTTAAAACAAACCTATTAGTTTAGAAACTACATTGATTTTTCTACAGATTCTATTCTTACATGTTTTAAAGAAATAATATAGATAACTTATTCAAATTTTTTACGTAAAGTTGCCTAACTCTGATTTTTTCTGAATTTACATTGTCACTTAAGGGCCTGTTTTTTCCATGATGATCCTACACATACCCTCCCCCATCCTTTATCCTTCTTGCCATCCGAAGTGTTCATCTCCCCATCCTTATCTTCTTATCCATCCAAGCAATCCATTCCATCTCCCCATCCTTATCTTCCCATCCATCATAGAATCCGTTTCATCCCCCCATCCTTATCCTCCTATCCGTCGATCATAGCACCCCTATCCATCTCCCCATCCATACTTCCCTATCCTTCTATTATAACATCCTTATCTTCTATCCATCTATCCTTGGCATCCTTTAAATGCTCCCCCATCGCTATCTCCTTACGTCAAATGATTTAAATGTACATCATGAGTCCTTTTATTCACAATCCTTATGTCGCTATCTATAATCCTCATCCCATCTCATAATCCCTTGTCATTGGTATCTAGCTATAGGCTTTTCCCCACGCAACCCAATGTCATCTATCTCATCGTCATCACTCCCACTTCTTTCGCACATCTTTCCAATATCCTATCACTTCCCATCACTCATCTCTCCATCTTATGCCATCCTCCCAATTCATCTTTTGATGATTTGGATTACTATCCCATTCTTGAGCTACACATGATCGCCATCATCCTATCCAATCCACCAGGTCTATCTTGTCTCATCGTATTGGTTCCATCATTTTATCCACTTATCCTAGTCATCTCATCATCCCTTCTCCAGCTTCAGTCGTTGGCTTTGGTTGAACTACATTTCCTCTATGCTTTCATGTAGGCAAGGTCAATCATTTGATCCTCCCCCAGGGCTTTTGTTCATCTGGTCTTTGTCATCCATCATTGTCTCCATACTCCTCTCTATTCTTTTATCCATGGTCTTTTATCGAACCACAAGGGCTCTGCACTTTCACGTAGGCAAGGCTAATCTTTGATTGGCCCCCGATCCCCTAGGCCTTTAAGGTGTGTCGGTGTTGTCAGTCTTGTGTTGTCTCATCAAGTATGTCATTATCTGTCTAGTTCTTAACAAATGAGATCCACTAGCATTGGGAGGATTAATCAGTTTTGAATATCCTATGTCATGTCGATCATTTAGTTTAGTCTCCATCCTTGGTCTTAACATGATGTATCCTTCCTAGTACACCGCATCAATCCCATCCACCCTCTTGATCCTATGGAAAAGGATGTTTGAAATTGATTGCAATATTTTGATGCTTTTGGCTTTTTTTTATCATTTGAGCTTCCTATCACACCTTGTCATGGTCACCTTGATCCATCATATCATGGTGTGCTTTGACTGGTAAACATAGGGGCATATGATGATCTTTTGTTTGGTTTTTTCTTCTTGGTTGTCCCACGTAGTACCCACCACGATCCTTGTGGTCTTGTGCTACACTGGGGCATCCTTTGTGTTTGTTGTTTTCCAACATTGGCCCTACGAAAGCCCTTGTGACTTTGGGATATTGGACTAACCTTTTGTTTTTTGTGTCAGTCACATGCATGTGATACGAAGTCACCTTGGTTCTTCATACCCTAGTGCATATTATCTCATGCTATATCAAATTAACTTCTCATTACATGGTAGAATAATGCATAAAAATTAACTTGCTTGATTTGGTTACTATCCATTTATCCTTCATCACTTTCCTCATCTCTTTATCCTATCAATTTTCATCCCTTCACTTCCTCAACTTATCATTTCATCATCTCTTCCACCTTCTTAGGATAATATATATTTTTGATTCTAAGAATATTTTCATCCATCATCATCATAGCATCATCTCTTCAATCTTGCATTATCATTTTCCTTATCATCTTAACTTGTTTAGATTAATATAGATCTAGTAGTCTAAGCATCTTAAGTTATTTCCATTTCATTATCATTCCCTTGCATTATTACTTTTATTATCATCTTAAGTTGTTTAGGATAATATAGATTGGCTATTCTAATCATCTTTTCCTTCATCATTTTCATATATTTCAACCTCACATATCCATCCAATCCTCATCCATTCAATCTACCACAAATCATCTAATCACATCCTTGGTATTGTTCCCATCATTGCTACAACCCTTGATCCAATCATCGTCATCATCATCATCATCAGGATGCATCCTTCCCTATCCTTTTGTGTTGTTTTGGGATGTATACTTCCCTCATCAACAACACTCTCATCATCATCATCATCAGGATGTATCCTTCCCTATTCTCTTGTGTTGTTTTGGGATATATTATTCCCTCATCAACAACACTCCACCCATCATCAATCCATTTTGTCTTGTAGCTTGATTGGGGCAACCTCACCTTTAAATCCATTATTGCACTTCCTTTCTTCTCATCTTCTCTTCCCAATCTCCTAGCACTTATCATCCTCGCTTATCTATCAATTTGCATCATCTTCCCCATATTCTCTTGCATCACCTCATCCATTTTGAGAGCACACCCGTGTTCTCTTGAACCTGCATGTCCTCTCGAGCAGGCATCCTCAATCCCTAATCTTCATCTTCACTCCCATCATCCTTCTTCCTGGTCACTCCTTTCATGACTGGAGCATCTTTCCAAATATAATCATCTTCTTCTTGGTTCTATCTTTTAATCTTGTTTGAAATGATGCTACTTTGTAACACCATCTCAAAGAGGGGCAAAATGTAGACATCAAAATTTGACCACTTATATTTGGTCAAATTTATCATTTTTCATCTAAATATCCCCTTATTTACATTAATTAAGTAATATTACTATTATTTAATTAATACCCCTAAATTCCTCTAAATCCTTGAGGTATTTAACTAAATAATTAAATACTTTTATTACTTATCCTACCTCACCCCTTCTATCCCATAAATTAAACAAATAATTTCTATTTATTTAATTTACTCCCTCAAGTGTCACATCCTCCATCACTTTTTCTTAATCCTAATCCACCTCATAATCCCATAATTAGGGATGTGCACATTCTTAATCCATGATTAGGATGTCACATCCTCCAACTTTTTCAAGTTGGCTTTTAATCCTCATTAGCCACCTAACTATCTTCTAATCATTGGTTAGCTAGTGTAATCAACCCATCTGCCAGGGAATTTTTAATTAATTTTTGTCTTCCCACGATCCTGTCATGGAATTTTTAATTCCATTTACAATCTCTATGCCCTTCTGAATGGAATTTTTAATTCCTTTAGTCAGCTCTTTGGTCTTATACCTTGATCTCTTGTCCTCCTTCAATCTCCACCCTCCATTTTGAATCTCCCTTGCTAAATGACTAACACTTAGTCATTTTGAAACCCTAACCATTCTAACCATCTCATGCACATTCAAGCTCTCTCTCATCCTCCAAAAATCCTAATAATCTCTTAAGCTTTCACATCATCTCCATAGCCAAACCCTTGCATCCATAGCCCAAATCTTTCATCCTTGCATCCAAATCAAGCAAAAACAAGTCGTTATGCTATCAAAATCAATCTAGGAGCACACACATCAAGCTATCAACAACGGAAAACAACTTCATCAATCTCAAACAAGGTAAATTTGGTTTTTTTGTCATTTTAAGTTTTAGTTTCATCTTTAGCCCAATCTTGAGGTGTTGTTTTCCTTCCCTTGCTTGCATTCCATTTTGTTTTGCATTTTAGACTAGCATAAAAACACATTGCACACAACACCAACCACACAAGTAGAACCCATGCAACAAAATGACAAATAAAAACACATTGAAGAAGTCATGAAGCTATTAGAAGATGATTTTGATTCCTTAGATTTCAAGCATACATTCATGGGAGAATACAAGATCATACACAAAGATTCAAACAAGGGAAAATTAAAAATAGTAATGTCAACACAAAAGTTGGATGACCCTTTGAAAGCATCCACCTCAACCACCTTAGAACAAAAGAAAACAAATTACACAACAAACTTTGATGAACTTAATCAAGGGCAACCTACAAATCCTAAAGTAATGAAAAAACTTTATGGAAGAGATTATGAGCTTATGAAACAACTTGGATACAATGGAAAAGGATGTGGTGCTAGAGAACAAGGTATCAATGTCCCTATAGAGTCTCACACACAAGAAAATAGTAGTGGTATTGGTTATTGTCCGTCAAAACAAAAGCCTTCATTCAATGTCAACACTATCACAAAAGATTTCTCCAAGACAACTTTCACTTTGGTGCATCGTAAACTGATAGATATGTCATTAAATATGTATCAAATTGAAACTTTATTTACTAATCATAATAAATAACCTTAGTTGTAGGATCATATCATACTCACTATTGCATGTTTTGTATTCACTACAACTCATTCCATCTTTGCAAGGAGTAGCATATCATCATCCATTATGGGCTCACCCTTGTACTGCACTTGGGGGCAAGGGGTTAGGTAGCCTTGTCCTCGTATGTCACCAATCATTACCTCTCTTGGCTAGTTTACCGTGTTTCACGTACATATAAGAGCAATATTGGAATGTGGATGGCATACCTTAATTTGGCTTGCATGTGACATACTACCTTTTTCATGATGTAGCTTATCGGAAACATATGACTTTGCATAGGGATTTCTGAATAAGCTCTCATGTCATTTTTATTGTTAGCATTTATCTTTTGCTACTTTAAAGTAATTTCTCACAACATGGTGTTAGTAATTTCTTTAAAGTGGGGGCATACATTGGCATTATTTTGGCATGATTTCATTTGCATTTGTTTTCATGTTCCTTGTGTGATTTTCTTTCTTCTTCTGATGTGTCCTTTTCTTGGCAGTGTCATTGGGCCTGATTTACTTCAAGAGTGTGATATTTCTTTGACTTGTCCTCTTTTGCAAACATTAGGCATTTGCTAAGAAGAGACCTTGTCCTCTTTTTTCCTTATCATAGTCATGGGGGTATGACTTTGATAGGGGCCTCTTGGGGCTCACCTAGTGAACAACTAGCTCCCACTAGCCTTTGTGAGAGTGCATTTTGTTTGCATAGTGGACAACACATTCCACTTGTAAACCTTCTTGAACAAATAGCCTAGACCCAATCCACCATGTTGGATGGCCAGTCGAATCTTGATCCATGGAATTTTCCTATTTCCATTTTGTTTTCCTTTTTTGTTTCCCTTTTTTCTATCTTTTATGGTGTATTCTTGTGATCTAGTTATGGCTTCATATATGATCCACATACATGTTCCTTTGTTCTTATGTTAGTTTTCCATAAGATCTCAATTATGGGGGCTTGATCATTGTCATTCTATCTTACTAACATTTGTACATTTGAACCCCTCTTGATTGCATGGTTGGCTACTTTATTGTGAGTTTGAAGAAAGTTCATCCTCTCACTAAAGTGGGGGCTAAATGTAGTGTATTAAAATGCATAACCTTGCATTTTCACACTTTTTTATATCTTGTAGTACTTTATTTATGCTTCTTTATCGCTTAATTGGTCCTATTTTACATCCACAAGCCTAATAAACTATATATTTTTATGTAAAATCCTGAAAAACACCAAAAGATAAATGATCATTTAATGATTGTGTATGTGTGTCCCTAATTTGTGGATTGCGACTAAAATTCCACCTAGGGCATCTTTATCCTCCATGGGTCTTGGGATCCTGATTTTGAATGTACCTAAAAAGGTCCCTTTTTGGAGTCTATGCCTTGAGATTTGAGCCTTGGGACTAAGATACCACCTAGGGCATCTTAGTCCTCCTTGGCTTATTTTTCAGGATTTAATTTCAAATTCTGGAGGGATTTAGCCTCCTTTATTTAATCAATTCATATGTCATCTCAGTGTGATGTAATTTCAGGATATTAAGCATAAGTAAGTATAAATACAAGGTTCCTTCTCTCATATTTTCACCTAGAAATCGAGCAAGCAATCTAAGAATTCAAGTCCTTTGTGAGAGCATTCAAGAGCAATTTTATCAAGCATTTGGAGCCATCATCAAGATTCAAGCATCATATCAAAGAGCTTCTTGCATCATGTGTGTTATTGTGCTAACATTTGTGATGTAGGGCTTTCATTCAAGAAAGCAATTCAACTCCATATCTTTGGTTCAAGATCCATATCCATTGCAGCCATTTTACACAAGTTTGAAAACTTTATAAGTTTTTTGGTGAATTGTAGCATTGCATGTTGTTCATTCACCATTTCCTTCATTGTTTCAATTTCATTTCAAGGCTTAATTACCAACAAGGGGTTTGAACAAGGAAAACCCCCATTCACTAACAAACAAGTTTTTCCCTTCTTGTACATTGGTGATTGTAGATCTATGTTGAAGACTTGAAGATCATTTGGAATGCAAAGTTACAAAATTGCATTACAAAGTTGTCATCTTCACAGAAACTCACCTACAAGCCAAATCTTGAAGTTTCATAACCTAAGATTGAAGAAGAAGCAAGTGCAGACCTTGGAGCTCAAGACCAAATTCAAAGTTTTAGAAATTTAGAATGAGACTAATATGCCACCTTGGGCGTCTTCGTCCTCCTGAGCATATTTTTCATAGATTATTTGAGATCTTGATTTGACATCCAAAGATTTTGTATCGGCCCCAAGAGATGACAGTGGGACTAAGACAATAATAAAGGCATCTTTGTCCTCCCTAACATATTTGGACAACTTCTTTGCATTTCTGGAATCCTCACAGCAACTCTAGACTTTGCAGGTACATACCTGCTAACCCCCTATTGTATATTTTCATTATTTGCATCTTTCATTTAGCTTTCATTGTTAAATTTTGTGAGTTGAATGTTCATTTGTCTTTTCCAAGAATTTTCTTGGTGGTGGACCCCTTAAAGCTAAAAGAAATCCCTCCTAGGTCCTCCTCATTGAGAATTGACTCATGTTGTGAGGTTGATAGTCAATCCAATTAGGACTCCTAGGATATTTTTGAGTGATTAGTGGAAAGAAGGGTGACATTTATCCCCACCCCCTTTTCATATTAATCAATAATTTAGGTTACATAGTTATATTAGCATATCATTTGCATCTCTTTCTTTTTAATCCTTTCCTTAGTGTTGAACCCCCTTTTAGTATTTAATCACACCCTAGGAGACCTTATAGTAGATCTCTTCTCTCACTTGGAAAATTGGATTTAGATCACTAAGATTTCCTTGAATGAAATAGAGTAATATATGGCCCCTTGTGTGTGTTCCATCTCCTAATAAGTGGAGCACTTCCCCCCTCCTTATTTTCTAGTTTTCATGATCCTTAATTTTTTCATTTACAACTTTTACTAGACATTTAGAAGCATAATGACATAACTTTCCATAATTGAAAAATTTTAAGGGTAGCTTACCTTTGTATTTTTCAATGCCCTTTTTCAACATCCTTACAAAATTTACTTCCATTTCATCAAGGTCATCTGGATCTGATTCATCATCCTTCTCTATCTTGTAGACTTTAAAATCAATTTCTCTATTTGTAGCATCTTGACCAAACTCTCTCAATTCAAAAAAAATATTATGTCTAGAATATTAATCTAAATTATGAGCATCCTCGATAGTAGTGTAAAGAAAAATTGGATGGAATCTTATAGAAACTCTAAACAGTAGTGCCTTCGGTAACTTTCATTTTGATTAGGTTGACTCAAAGACACATACTACTATGTCCTAAAGCAGAAATAGACACAGTTACTTCCCACATCAATCCTTCTAAGAAAAACACATGTGAATTCAACATCAAGCAACAACATAGATGAAAGATACTATAGAAAATAGAACACAAAGATTTTACGTGGGGAAAACCCTTTCGGGTGAAAAACCCCTCTCGAAAGTTCAAGCCATTGTATTATTTAGCAACAAAAAGTTACAATACAGTTTCAGGCTCATAGCCTTTTCAGAGATTACATCTTGTTCATTCTAATTACAACTGGTAGCAAACTCTCCCTGAGAGATCAGGAGAGATTCCAGCATAACAATGCTTGATCTCTTCCTCTGCTTCAACCTCATGGCCTTGGCCTTTCAGCCAGCCACTCGGTCCTCTCTTTATCAATATCTCTCTGGCTCTCGGCTCTTCAGCTCCTTTGCTTATCACCACCTTTTACAGAATTTCCAATGCATACATATATGCATTTGTTCTCAACAAGCTTCATTTTCAACTATCAGACATCAATCTCCAACTCAACATCATTATCATTGAAGATGTTCCCATATCCTCATGTAGAGTTTTTCCCTTCCACATAATAATGGTTGCAATGGTCTCAGAGCAAACGATTCACATTCTGCTCTCTCTGATTTCTCCAAGTCGTACCACATAGGATAGACTTCACTCAGTCAACAATGATCAACTTGTGTCACATGTCAGTGAGACACTAACTGTGTCTCCCCGATACCACAAGACTAGATCGTCATTATCGCCAATAGTCTTCACTATTTAGCACAATATTATATCGAGTCCAGAAAGCTATCACTAAGGCTTCCCCTTGTCCCTAAGACATCATACCGAAGTTTCCAAGTGACATTGACCTCAACATTCTCATCGGTGAGACAATTGCCATTCGTTGAGACATCATATCGATGTTCAAAGGTCACTCTGAAATGCCCAACACTCAGCAAGACTTTCTGCATTCGCCAAGAGATCATACTGAGTCTTTATGTTATATCGAACACTGAGTAGTCGCCAAGAGTCATACCGACATCAGGATTTCGATCGACAAGACAATCGAGTTCACCAGGAGTTCACACCAATCCTTCAAGTCATACTGACCTCAGCAACCCCATCAGCAAGACTACTGTCCTTCACCAAGACATCACATTGATTTTCACATTTCACCTCGAAGACTTCTATTGGCCAGACATCCACATTCGCTAAGACTTCATACCGAAGCCTTTTTGTTTCTCTGATGACTCCATTTGCTAGGAATCTCACCGAAAACACCTGATCACATGTAGCTTTGTTGGCCAGACTTACCACTGTCGCCAAGATGTTACACTGAGCCTCTTATGTTACATCAAAGTCACACAGCCATCAGCAAGACCAACACTTGTCGTCAAGACTTCATGCCAAAGTCTCCAAGGTACCCTGAGACCACCTTTCACTAGGAGTCATGCTGAAATCATCCCACAATGTCGGTGAGACAAACGCTTTTTTCCAAGACTTCATACCGAAGCCTTACATTACACTAATGACTCCAATCAGTGAGACATCTCCTGGTTGCCAAGACTTCATGCCGATAGGAGCAAGTTAGACCGATTTACACATTGGCCAGATAGACCCAAGGTCACACTGATATCAACAAGACTTCCTATCATTGCCGAGACATCATCTTGACTGTCTAAGGGTATGCCAAAGGTTTCAGATGCCGATTGTCAAGACATTCAGGAGGTCACAATGATAGTTCAAGATCATCTAGTAGATCGGCCAGACATCTCATCAGTCTCAGTGAAATTGCTCACAAGAAGTTTCAGCCTGTGAGATTGAGGCACATTTTCCAACAATCTCCCACTTGATGAAGATCACACAGGCACCTCCAAAGTAACCAAGAACTAAGATCACACTAGCTCCACCAGTTCAAACCCTACAACATTCAAGACACCCAATCAACATGTTTCCATAGATAATAGTCGATCTGAGAATATGCAACAAAGACCAGGCATCCAACTGCAACTCATTGTCAACAAGCCAACCGATCACAGCCTTCCAGGAAACCACATAAATCTCAAACATGCTCTCATGCTCCATCAAGAATTTTTCTCCAACATCCAAGATGTTCACCTTCAGGCAACAATCTTGTCATCTTCCAACATGCCACCTAGGGAAGAAGAATACAAAGCAAAGGTGTATAAGCACCATTCCAATGAACACAAGCAAAAGATCCTAGTGATATCACCAACAAGATACTTCCACCACTTCACTATGCTCAAATGCTATACAAAAGCAATTTCAACTTCAAAGCTTCAATCAGAACACAATAGTGAAGTCATTATCTAGAAAAAAGATATAGAACATCAGTTAGAACAATAATCAGACTGACTGCTTCCATCCAATTGATAAACCCATGCAACTGGAAATAGTACCCACAGCTCATACTATGCCATCCAATCTCACATACCTCACAATTATCAACATTAGTAAACTTATGTTGCTCCAAAACAAACCCATCAACAGTGAATGCAAGCTCCAAGTATCAACCAGTCAAAGAAGACAAAACACAACATGAACTCCCACTGCTTGAGTACTTCAGATCTGAAAGATCAAAAGGCATCGCAAGTCTACCAATTACAGCACATAGAAAATGTAACCATATAGTACCAAGGAAATATCCACAGTGATATTCACAACCTGCAACAAAATGCTACAAGACTCATTTCTCTCACCACAAACCATCACGGCCATAGAGAGAAACTCTACACATCATCTTCCTATAGAACATCCTCCTACATACACTTCTAACAGCCAGCTATTTCAAGAATGATCTTCTTCACATCCTAAAAGAAAAGCCTTAACAACATCCATCGGTTCAATCACCAAGATCAAATTGACTTTAAAACAAACATGTATGTAAGCATCTCAAAGAAGATCAAACTAGTTCATTTCCCATTTTAGGAAATCAGCCCATACATCATCTCCTACCAATTCTCATTAGTAACAAGGAGATAAAAGAAATTGTACAACTTCCACTATGAATCCTCCAGAATCATTAAACAGTAATTAAAGATCCATATCATGAAAGCGAACATAAAACACATCTAAAAAATATAATGGGCCAAATACCTTTTGGATAAACTACTGAGTAGACCAAGAGTGGGAACAAGAATACTCCTTCAAGATAAACAAGTCATCATGACTAATCCAAGAGCAATCTCTTCATAGGTCTCTTATTGAACTCACGTTCAACCAAGGTGTAGGCTTCTCAGACTTTCTGCTGAAAACTTCATCAAGAATAACAAGCAGCAACACTTCTCTCATAAGAGAAAGATAGCCTCACCTTATTCTTCATGTATCCATGAGTACTAGCAACTGATCATCTCATGCTAAACTTCAACTACATTACTGCACTATTATGAAGTACCAAGCAAATAATCAAAGCACCCAATACACAAAGAATTACCAAACCATTGTCAAAGCTCCAATCATCTGAATCAGGAACTTATCATGACACCATGATCTTCACATCTCCATAGGAGATTCCATGCTTCAAGTGACCTCACCATTGTCTCAAGTACAATGCACAATGCCAAAACTCTAGTGCGCAAACAAGAGTATACCATGTCATATAGCAAATAGACTCAAAAACAAACATCACCTGTCAAGCACCACCAACACCTCAACCAAAGACTCCAAGCATCTTCCATGGTTCCAAGATGTTGCACATCTTCAAGTAATGTCCATGCAAATGCGAAAGAACCCTCTACAGCAACAGGATCTAAGAGCTCTCCCAAGAAACATCTGCAACACTAAAGAAGACCATTCACCACCACGTGATGAATCCACAGTCACTGCTAAAGCTCCCACTAAAATGTGATAGCCGAGCTCTCCAAGCATCATGAACACCTACTACAGGTTCCCATAACCGACTATTTAGGTACTCAATAGTATCCATCCTCTCATCTCAAAGCACCGCACCAACATGGTGACCACGTATTGCCAGCTAACAAGTTTGCACCAATAATGAATCAACCCTCGTATTATAGACAGTCCACACTTCCAAGTGGTCTCACAACAACCATGTAGGTAAAGATAGCCCGCGAACATTGCAATGTAAACCCATAGATCCATTCAACAGAAACATGCAAACCAATCATCGTGATTGGAATAAAACCGAGATTCCAAAGAGAATAAACTTCACATAGACAACACATGACTCAAACACCGACAAGCAAATCTGATTTGCCAATCATGTCCATACAATGAGCATCATAATCAAGGGAACCCACAAGCACCACCATAGGAAAATGTTGAGGACAAATCACATAATACCAACACTCCCATGTAGAGAAGAAAAACATGCCTCCTCAAACCATGTGCAATCTGGCATGCATGCAGAACTACAACTATCTCATCTAGCAAAACCCCAAAAGCTAGGGTCTAGAAAATAGTTTAACAACTCCACATAACCACAAGTTTTGTTTAACTGTGTAAAACCTACAAAACCACAAAGCCATGCAAGTACAAAACATCCTTAAACAAAAAATAGCAGTTCAGGAAATCTAGGCCCCTTTCAGGCCAAATCTAAACCACCAGCATGTACATGCATCCGAGAAAGAGAGAAAGGCTATTTCAAAATCTTGCAAATAAACTAATGATTAACTCCATATCCTTTATGTATTTGAGGTTAATAGGAAAGAGTTCCTTCCAACACCAGGAAACAATGCACCTAGCATACAACCCTTCATGGTCGAGAAACAAACTAGGTTTCCATATCACCTGTAGAACCTAACAATACCTGACCCAATATGAAAGCTTTTACCGCCACATGTACCACAGCAAAGAAATCCACCCCTCATACCCAAGGTTATACCAAGCACAACTGTGAGAGACACAAATCACAACATGGACAACTCCCATTTTCCATCTTGACCATCCCTTCAAGCTGTATGTTGTCTCAAAATACCACAAGGCTTCCACTCATGAAAGGATCAATACATCAGTCCATTCCTCTAGATTTCTTCTAGCCTATCAAGCTAAGAAATCTTCACAGGAGAAATACCCAGAACCAACAACTAGAAGAAGGCTTTGATACCACTTGAAAGGAAAAATTGGAGGGCATCTTATAGAAACTCCAAACAATAGTGCCTTCGATAACTTTCATTTCGATCAGGTTGCCTCAAAGACATGTACTACTATGTCCTAAAGCGGAAATAGACACAGTTATTTCCCACATTAATCCTTCTAAGAAAAACACATGTGAATTCAACAACAAGCAACAACACAGATGAAAGATACTATAGAAAAATAGAACACAAAGATTTTATTGGGAAACCCTCTTCGGGTGAAAACCCCACTCTCAAAAAGTTTCCGTTTGAGCCATTGTATTATTCCAGCCAGGAATGAAAAGTTACAATAAGCTTCGTGCTCATAGCCTTTTAGATTACATCTTGTTCATTCTGAGTAAAACTGGTAGCAAACTCTCCCTAAGAGATCATGAGAAATTTTAGCATAACACTGCCTAATCTCTTCCTCTGCTTCAACCTCATGGCCTTGGCCTTTCAGCTAGCCACTCAGTCCTCTCTCTATCACTATCTCTCTGGCTCTCAACTCTTCAGCTCCTTGGATTATCAACGCCTTTTATAGAACATCCAATGTTCATTCTCAATGGGCTTCATTTTCAACTGTCAGACAACAATATCCAGCTCAACATCATTATCGTTGAAGATATTTCCATTTCCTCATGTAGAGTTTTTCCCTTCCACACAGAAACAGTTGCAAAGGTCTCATAGAAAACGGTTCACATTCTACTCTCTCTGATTTGTCCAAGTTGCACCATGTAGGATAGTATTCACTCGGTCAACAACGATCAACTTGTGTCGCATGTCGGTGAGACACTAACTATGTCTCCCTAATGCCACAAGACCAGATCGTCATTGTCACCAAGAGTCTTCACTATTCGACATGATATTATACTGAGTCTAGAAAGCTATTGCTAAGGCTTCTCCTTGTCGCCAAGACATCGTACCAAAGTTCCCAAGTCACATCGACCTCAACATTCTCATCGGCAAGACAATTGCCATTCGATGAGACATCATACCGATGTTCAAAGGTAACTCAAAAATTCCCAATAGTTGGCAAGACGTTCACCTTCGCTGAGAGATCATACCAAGCCTTTATGTTATACCGAACACCAGTAGTCGCCAAGAGTCATACTGACATCAAGATTACCATCGACAAGACAATCGAGTTCGCTAGGAGTTCACACCGAGCCTTCAAGTCATACCGACCTTAGCAACCCCATCGACGAGACTACCGTCCTTCACCAAGACATCACACCGATGTTCACATTTCACCTCGAAGACTTCTGTTGGCCAGACATCCACATTCGCTAAGACTTCATACCAAAGCCTTTGTGTTTCTCCGATGACTCCATTCGCTAGGAGTCTCACCAAAAAACACCTGATCACACGTAGCTTTGTCAGCCAGACTTACCACTGTCACCAAGAGGTTACACCAAGCCTCTTATGTTACACCGAAGTCACATAGCCATCGGCGATACCAACACCTATCGCCAAGACTTCATGCTGAAGTCTCCAGGGTACCCTGAGACCACCTTTCACCAAGAGTCATGCCGAACTCATCCCGCAACGTCAGTGAGACACGCTTTTCACCAAGACTTCATACCGAAGCTTTACGTTACACCGATGACTCCAATCGGTGAGACATCTCCCGGTCGCCAAGACTTCATGCCAATAGGAGCAAGTCATACCGATTTCCACATCGGCCATACAGACCAAAGGTCACATCGATATCGGCAAGACTTTCTATCGTTGCCAAGACATCATCCCGACTATCCAAGGGTACGTCGAAGGTTTCAAATGTCGATCACCAAAACATTCAGGAGGTCATAGCGACAATTCAAGATCAACTAGCAGATCGGCCAGACATCTCACCAGTCTCAACAAAATTGCTCACAAGAGGTTTCAGCCTATGAGATTGAGACACATTTTCCAACAAGTAGAAACTTTAAAAGTATAAGATCTAGGAAGAGGTCTTAATACCTTTTTCAGAATATCAATTTCTTCTAGCTTACCACCAAGACCATTCATGGAATTGACAACTTCATCCCCTCTAAGCATGTAGGTTGTAATATCTTCATATTCATACATCCTTAATTTTTCAAAATTGGATTTGTAGTTCTGCATCTTTGCTTTCTTGAACTTATCATCTCCTTCATAAATTCTCTCCAAATTTGTCAAGAAATCATATGCAAAGTTTAAAATTATCACCTTTCCAAGTTTAGAATCATAGAGACCACTCAAGATCTAGCATTTCTTGCTTTACTATTATTCTCATAATCCTTGATCTCATCATCACTTGTTGGACCATTAGCATTCATAATATATCCTTTCTCAACTAATTTCTAGACTCCAAATCAGAGAGAGACCAAAAAGGATTTCATCCTAGCTTTCCAATAAGCACATCAAATATAGGAGATTTGATGGTGCCTTACTATGCACATCATCTAGATCTACCTCAAGTGGTTAAGCTTCTTCCAAGGAACCACAACTCTAATACCAATTGTTAGATGCACAGGACAACTGAGAAGGGGGTGAATCAATCGTATATTAAAACATTTAATCCCTCATTTAATTTAAAAACCTTATCAAACATTAAACCCTCATTAAGCATTATCAAAATGTAAACAGGTGAAAGATAAATCCAAACACGACCATACACAAGATAACACCAAATTTATGTGGTAAAAGCCATGGTGAGGATTAGCTCACATATATATGAATTTAAACAACAAATACAACAAGCTCACTATTGAAGGGATCACTACCAAAAAAGAAGAAATGCTCACTACCAAGGGCTCACTACCCAAAAAATAATAAAGGATCACTGCTAAGGGCTCACTACCCAAAGGAATCAATATCCAAAAGAAAGAAAAAAGAAGAAATTTTTTATAGAGAGATTCATTATCTTAGAGAAACAAGAAAGATCCACCATTGCAACTCTATACTATTTGCAGCCTTTGGCTCACTACCTCTAGCAACTTAAAGCACACTAAACACGTAGAAACCTTCTACTCACTATATCTAGACTCATAGGAATTAAGATCACACTCAAATCACCACACTTGATGAAATTTGTATCTCACACTCACCACACACTTTAACACAAACTCCATCTTGCATTTATTCCATTTGCAACCCAAACAATCTTAATTAGGTCAGTCTTAATGAAATGTATGTACCTCAAATGTGCAACATAAAAATAGGAAAACACCAAACACCTTTGTAGTGGTAATAATTGAAGGAAAACCATGCAAAGGGTTAACTAGGACCTAAATCTACACTAACATGCATCACCATGCTTCCATAAACAACAAATAACCTTTATAATTAGCACTAGCACCCAGGTCTACCAAACCTACACTAACACTAAGAAGCTACCACATACATGCCTCTCCATGTCTGGAAACATGTAGACCACATATCAATACTTCACAACATTCCTAAATATTCGACATAATCAAAATATCCAATAACACTACCGCAACAACTTGAAAGAAGGAATACTTTCATCCAACGCATCAAGATGCACTACCACTAAACTCCAACATAAGAACTAAACTTGTGGAGCAACTCAAAACTAGAAACTCTAAGGGAAGATAAATAAGAAAAAATATAAGAATGTTCCCAAATCCACAATATGGGAAACAATAATGTAGAGAAATGTGGAGCAATCTCATTTCTCCAAAACAACCTTCTTCACATATAAACACACTGTCAAACACAACTTCCTTTGCTACATGATCCAAAACATAAAAATTTGGATATGTCACCTCTGAACACCTCTTATCATCACATCTAAAATGCACAAGCATATCTTCAATCATGAAGAAATGTGGAACACAACATTGAACACGCCTCTATCACACTACACACTCTTTTATTATTTTTTTCTCAAAATCACTTGGAAACCAAGTGAACCAATTACATCAACAATACCACAAATGTCTCAACACATCCATGGAATCTACAAAACCATAACAACTCAAACAATACCCACACTAGGGGTTGGCATCAATGTGATATAAAACTATAACATATCCACACTTGACACTATCACCAATCTTCCAACAATCTAGTAGAGTTGATATCATTCACAACACCAACATTCTTCCAACACCAATTATGTATTAAATAGAAAGTTAGGATGGAATCCTACTTGATAGCTCTAGGAACTTTATATTTGGATGCGAATTATAAAGTGGTATAAGATTCGTGAAAACCCTCCTAGGGGTCAAGTTGGAAAGAAGGCTTGTGAAATTAATGATATTACAAGGACTGTTATTTTATGTGGATTGACTAACTCTGAATTTGGCATCTGGAAAATTCATCATCAGTAATTCATTGATGGAAAATTCACCACCAGCAATTCATTGTGGGGAAAATTAATCGTCATTAATATTTTTTAATATATATAATTTTCACCTCCATTGCAATTTATTGAAAATTTTATTTTTAATTAATTGTGTTTATTGCACATAGTAATTTCTATTCCTCTCAATAGTAATTATTGATTTATTGAGATACCCATTATTTTTTGCATGTTTATTTATTGAGATGATTTATTTTTGTGTTATGTTTGGTTCATAGTAATTTCTATTCATCTCAATAGTAATTATTTTTATGTTTATTTTGATATGAATTTTTTTAAGATGATAATATATTAAATCAAATTATTCTTTTGCAAAAAAATCAATGTTTTGGAAATATATATTAAAAAATATTAATGGCGGTTAATTTTGCCCCATGGTGAATTGCTGGTAGTGAATTTTTCATTGATGGATTGTTGTTGGTGAATTTTCCTAGAGCCTTTGAATTTATGAAAGTGAAGCAATGTAAAACAACAGAGGAAGTATGGGAAAAATTACATGCCATCTAGGAAGGCTTGTGAAAGTTTGAAGATGGAGATGAAAATATTGCCACATTCTTTCTTTGGGTCAATGTAGTTTCCAAGTCTATCAGAGATCTTGGTGAGGAACTGAAGGAAAGCATGGTTGTGAAAAAAATACTTAGATCACTTCCTAGAAGGATTGATTCTAAATTCTCTAAGTTACAAGCTAAATATTTGAATATTTTGAAGATGATTGTTACATGGAATCTTGACTGGTTTTGAAATAAGGTTTGAAAGTGATGATTCTATAAGGAAAGAGGCAACATTTAGGGTATTTGAGAAGCAAGTTTATCTATATTGTGATATTGCATCAGATCTGAAGGAAGCCAATTTTGTCAGATCTCTTTTTCTCTAGTAATAGAAAAGAGAAGGTTGTATTCATGGTCATGGAAACTACTAAAGAAGATGCAAAAATTGATTCTAAGAACAATGAGAATGAGGTAGATCTTGTGGAAGAAGTTATCTTTGCTAGAAAAGAGATTAAGAGACTAAAGAAGAGATTTGAAAAAGAAATGAAGGCTAAAGAAAATGTATCTCTGGATTTTGAGAAAGTAGAGAAGATGATTATTCATTTGAAGACTCATGCAAAAGATGCAAAAAGGATTGAAGAATTTTTTATTGGAATATTGTTGATAAGGGATAATCACTGTGAGAATAATGGGGTAGAAGTAGTGTCAATAAGAAAAGATATTGAGAATGTGAATCATTAGCTACAATTGAAGTTTGGAAAGAGTACCGAGACTCTAGATTAGATATTGGGATGTCAAAATTGGAATTTGTTTAGATGATAAGAAGAATAAAGAGACAAAACAACTAGTGAAGCTTGCTAAAAGGAGTCTAGAAGTGACTAGTTTTAGAAGTACAAATTTTGAGAGGGTTATTACAAGTGATGAAAGAAAGACATAGAATGATGGTTTTATTCAAGCTCATAAGAAGAATACAAGATCCGAAAGACAAGGATAAAACATCAAGTTCAATTATTATTTTTACGATTATTGTTTTAATTGGAAAATCTTTTTCCATAAGGTTGTGGACTATAGAAATTCTCTGACAAGAAGAAATAACTTTGTCAACAATAATTCATTTATACCTCTATATAATTTTAATATTATTTTCTACAAATGCAACAACTTTGGACACATTTCTAGGAATTGTGAATGTAAAGTTTGGGTCCTTCTCTATTGAAAATAAGAAGAGGATTAAAAAGTAGGATTCATTAATCAGAAAAAGTTTGGAATAAGGTTCTAGAAGAGAAAAATTCAGAGTTCAATCAATGATTGATCAAACTAGTCTACACACTCAGAAAGAGAAGAATCTTTTGATCATAGACAATAGATGTTCTATCCACATGGCTTGAGATAAAAGTAAGTTCATGAATTTCAAGAAATTTAAAAGAGATTCGATTAATCTTGGAAATAATTCTTTTTTTCCAAAATCCCCAGTAAAGGTACTTAGAGTCTTAATAGTTGTAGGACAAAAACTCATGATGTTTTGTATGTTGAAGGAATAAAAAAAAATTATGTGTAAGTCAGATGTGTGATAAAGTTTATAAACTATCTTTTAGTGCTTAGGATCATGAAATTAGGAAATCAAGTACTAGAGAATTGATTCTAGAAGGAAGTAGGAAAGATAGTGACATTTATCATCACGACAAGTTGAATGGGAAAAACTATCTTACTATTCATAAAGAAGAAAGTTGGATTTGGCATAAAAGGTAAGGACTCATTAATTTTGATGACATTATGAATGTTAGCTCAAGAGGAATGGCTCGAGATATGTTAAAGATTAAGAAGCATCAATCTACGAGTTGCAAACCATATCATGGAGGAAAATAGACTAAGAGAATATTTCCTACTAGGGAATATTCAACAATAAAGCCATTAGATTTGTTCCATATAGATGTGTGTCAACTCATGAGGATAAATAGTCTACAAGGAGACATGTACTTCATGATGCTTATTGATGATTACACTAGAATGACTTGGATTACCTTTCTAAAAGAGAAGTCTAAAGAACTTGAGAATTTTAAAGAATTCAAGGCACTAGTTGGGAATGAAACTTAAAGAACAATCAAAGTTTTGAGCTCCGATAGAGGTGGAGAATTTACTTTTGATTAGTATGGTGATTTTTTTGAAGAACATGGGATTCAAAGGTGATCTTATACTCCTAGGACTCCACAAGAAAATGCAATTGCAGAAAGGAAGAACCGAATTGTATAGGAGATGGCAAGAAGAATATTGAGTCATGCAAATCTATTAGATATGTACTAGAGATTTGTGTTATATATTTTCAACATACCTCAAATAATACTAAAGACTGAAAAAACACCATATGAGTTATGGAGAGGAAGACAAGCTTTAGTAAGAAATCTTTGAATATTTGGAAGCAAATGTTACATCAAAAGGGATGAAGAAAATTTTAGGTAATTTTGATTCCAAATCTAATGAAGGTATTTTTCTTTGTTAATCTATGAAAAATAAAGCATATAGGTGTTACAAAAAAACACTGAAGAAGATTGTGGAAACTCTCAATGTAAGAGTTGATGAAATAATTAATTCTACTTTTACTCAAGAAGTAGAAGAAGATGAAGAACCAATCTACAACAACGATGAAAATTCAAAACTTGTTACAAAGACTGAAAAAGTATGTTCAGAAGAATAAATCTAAAGACCAAATTATAGGAGATAAAGATAGTGGGGTTCAGATTCGAAAGAGAATTGAGAGGTAAAATGAGCAAGTACATTTCTCATTGCTATCAAAGATAGAGCCTAAGTCATATAAAGAAGAAATAAAAGAGAAAGGTTGGATAGAACACATAGAAGAAGAATTAAACCAAATTAGGAAAAATGAAACTTGGTAACTAGTCCCAACCTAAGGAAAGAATGTCACTAGAACCAAGTGGATTTTCAAAACCAAGATAAATGAAGATGGTGAGGTTAATTATAACAAGGCCAAACTTGTATGTAAAGGATATGATCAAGTTTAAAGTGTAGAATTTGAAGAGATATTTGCTACAGTAGCAAGACTGGAAGCTATTAGAATGTATTTAGCTCTTTTAGTATTCAAGAATTTCAATGTATACTAAATAGATGTTAAGTTAGAATTTATGAGTGGACAACTAGAAGAAGAGGTTTGCAATAAACAACTAGATGGGTTTTAGTGTTCAGAAAAATCAAATTATGTGTACAGATTGAAAAAGACCCTTTATGGACTCAAGCAAGCTCCTAAAGGTTGGTATTCAAGGTTGGATGGGTACTTGCAACAACAAGTGTTCCAAAGAGGAAGTGTTGATAGTAATTTGTATAAAAACATAAGGAGATCAATTGTTGATTATTATGGTCTATGTAGATGATATTTTCATTGATAGAAATAGTGATGACATGTGCAAGGTGTTTTAGAATGCAATATAGAGTGAGTTTGAAATGCCAATGCTTTGTGAATTCTCTTTCTTTCTTAGGTTATGATTTTTACAATGCAACAAAGGAATATTTATTTCTTAGAATAAGTACATAAAAGAGATGTTAAGTAAGTTCAAGATGGAAGATTGCAAACTAGCAGATAAACCTATGGTTACCAAATGTAGTTGAGTAAAGATGATAAATCTTCTTCAAAAGAACAAACCTTGTATAGATCTATGATTAGTAGTTTACTATATGTGATAGCATCCCAACCTTATATAATGCAAGTAGTTGGGATGGTAGGTAGATTCCAAGTGACTCCTAAAGAAAATCATGTCAAATCTATGAAGAGAATACTTGGATATCTTAAAGCTACAATGGAGTTGGGCCTGTGGTATTCAAAGAGTGAGAATTTTACTTTGATTGCATACACAGATGCAAATTGAGTAGGAAAAATAGATGACTAGAAGAGTACAAGTGGCAAAGCTTCCTTTCTTGGTGATAGTTTTGTCCTGGTTGAGTGACAAACATGACTTAGTTTCATTATCTATAGTAGAAGTGGAATACATTATTGCAACCTCATGGTACACTCAAGTATTGCTGATGAAACAGAGCCTGGAGGATATGAAGAATGAGTTTGATGAACCTATTTCTATTCTTTGTGATAATACCAATACCAAAAACATATAAAGAATATAATAATGTACTCAAGAAAAAAACATATTGCAATCAAGTATCATTTTCTGAGGGAGAATTTTGTGGAAAAGGAGGTGAAGTTGGAGTATATTGAGAACAAGGAGCAAGTAGCATATATATTCATTAAACCACTTCCTAAGGAGACCTTTTAGTTTCTTTGAAAAAATTTAGTGGTTGTTTCTCCCTCCTCTTGAATCAAGAGGAAGTAAAAATTGAGGGGGATATTTTTCTCCCTACTGCAAGAAGGCTAGGTGGTATTATAGAATGTTATGAAAATCAATGAAGCATGGATTCAGGGGATTCTATTTAGGAAACACATTTCTAGATTGTGTAGGGTGTCGAAAATATAAAGAGGGAGTGTTGACCATTAACATTGATGTCAAAGGGGGAGAATGAAACTAAAAATTATATATATGCTAAGGAGAGAATGTGGAACTTGGTCCTCACACATTAGTCTTGTCTTCGTGCATGTGGCTAGCTATTTTATGGGTGGCCCAACATTTTGTTGTTTATCATCAATGAAAAAGGGGTAGACTATTGAAAAAAGGTTGTCATTGATGTTTTAAGAGGATTGATTTCCATAGTGTGTCATAGAATATATGGTTAGAGGTAGCACTAACTCTTAGGAATTTAGTGTGATACCTTTCTATATTCATAATTGTATTGTCATATCATTTTGAGTTGCAAAGATTTGCATAAATATGTGTTATTAGCTATTGAGGAGTGTAAGTGTTCTTGAAGTATGTTTGACTATTGTTTTCTTGTAATATCACACATACATCCATTCATTATGATAGAGGTGATATGAAATGCTATACTAGAATGTTTCAGTTAAATGTTTATTCAATGTTTCTTAGGTCTCCTCTCTGGAGGCACTGTATGCTCTAGAATTTGAGGGGAGAGTATGTATACACATATTCTATCATATTGCAATGTTTTCAGGAGATATAATTAGCATGTGAGAAGTTTGTAGACCTATTGGTGTTTAAGACCTATGCGGTAATGACTAGTAGTGTGTGACATTAAAATCTAGCATGTGATCACAAGATAGGACTTGGTTAAGGTTCTTGTGGTAGCTTACCATATCACATTATTTTAGCATCAACAAAATTTTATTTTGGACAGACTTGTTACATGTTTCATGAAAATTGAAATTAGGTCCACCTTATGTCATTCTTGTCACTTGCAGATCCTTAGATAACATAGAAGAGTGTTAATTCAATGTCATGTATATATTCCTTAGTTGTGATTATCTTGTGAAGCTAGAGGGTTGCATACCAAATTGTAAGCCAATATTAGAAGATCATATGAAGTGAAAGAGTGTTTGAAGCAACTATGGCATGTGTATGAGGTGTGTTCAACTACATTGAAGATTTGTAACCTTTATTTGTGTAATCAGGACTGGTATTCTAGTTTTAAATCTAGTGCTCATTTCATTGTATTGGGGATTGGTGTCTATAGTAGGTTGATGCTGACAAATGTATTAGGGGATTGGTGTCTCTCATAGGTTGTTGCCTACTTCATATTATAAAATTCAATTGTTATATTTGTAGTTTGTGAGGCTAGATTTGGATAGTAGATCCAAGTAGCTATTCTCATAATGGATTTTCCCATCTTGGGTTTCCACATATATATAGTGTTCAATTGTGTGAATGTGTGTTCAATGCTTCAATAGTAGTACTGAAGATTCAAGTTATATGATCTAATATTTGTGTTGAAGTTAAGAGTTTTAAAGTGATTACATCTATTGATTCACCCCCCTCTCATTAGATTGTGTGCTCTTCAAATGCTCTATAACTGGTAAACCTCTTATCATATTTTTCTTCTATGATAAAATGAAGGATCCAAAATGAAGATGACCATAGCTTAAATGCTAGAGATATTTGGTCTAAGTACACTATTTTAATGTTAATTTCCTTTGTTCCTTAAATGCATTGAATTTGGAGAGGGAATATTTGATTCCTAGTTATTTTTCCCTTTGCAATTTATTTGTTACTAGGATTTCTTTCTAAAATCATACATTCATCATTTTTAATGTGAACTTTGTCCCCCTTTTCTTACTAATTGACCAACACTTAAGAAATTATGTTTTAAACTAGGTACAAGGAAGCCATCATGAATATGTCCTCTTTTCACCATTCTTAATCAAAATATTAAAGATACCTTTCCCAATTTTAAATACTTTGCTATAAGTTTCCAATTTTACTTCTAATTTATAGTCACCCAAACTAGCAAATAATTCTCCATACTTCTCATATGATTGAGACAACCACTATCTAAGAACCATACATCATTAGAGATTTCTTGAACCTCATTACAAGTTACAATTAAACTTCTAGAGTTATTATCAAACACATTTGTGTAATTTTGATTTTGTTTATCCACTTAAGATTTTTTGTTTCTACATTCATTTGTAAAATGGCTAAATTTCTTACAATAGTATCATTGAATGTGGGACTTCTCAAACCTTAATGATTTGAATTGATTTCTTCCACGTGCTTTATTGGTGAAATTTGGATAGGGTGGATTGCTTCTTTCTCCTAGATCTAGACTCATGTGTCCACTTCTTCCTCTTCCTCTTCCAAATGATGACTATGTCTTGAAAACATTCTCCAAAGAAAAAGTATTATTTTGATTCATCCTAGTTTCATGGGAAAGAAAGTACCCCATCAATTCATCTATTAAAAATTGAGATGGGTCTTTTGATTCTTCAATTACAACTACTATTGCATCAAATTTGTTAGGAACTCTTCTAAGAACCTTTTCTATCACCTTTTGATCAGATATATTATCTCCATGTTTCCTCATTTGGTTTATAATACTCATTACATTACTAAAAAATTGATCTACAAAATTTGATGAGTTCATTTAAAGATTTCCAAAATTACTTTTTAATGTTTGTAATTTTGCAATTTTTACTGTAATTGTCCCCTCGTACGAATTTTCTAATATTTCCCAAGCTAGCTTGTTTAGAACTAGTTGTTGTAGCAATCCTAAGAAACACAAAAGCATCAATTGCTTGTTTAATAAAAGACAAAGCTTTAGCATCTTTCTTTTTAGTTTTCTCAAGTTCATCTTTTTGTGTTCTTATTAAAATACACAAATCTTAAGATTCTACGAACCCATTTTAAACTAACTCCCATAAAACTTGTGAACAAAACATTGTCCTCATTTTTATTACCCATGTATCATAGTTCTTACCTATAAATAATGGACTCTGAGGTTGTGTTAGACTATTGCTAGATGCCATGATATTATCTCACCTTATTGATGCCGATAATTTCTCCTTCACCTCTTTGAAAATACTTCAATACTGGTAGGCTTTACAAAGTTTGCAGTCCTGCTGTGGTAGTAGCTACACTCTCCCAGAACCTACAATATCCTTTACATGGTGCAGTCTCCAAAAAAAGGGCTTCAATTGTGAATACCGATCCTCCAAAACAGCACATTCTGACTAGCTCTGATACCAATTTGATAAACAGAGCAAATACAATAACAAAACAATGATAAAGAATGCTACAACATAAAACAAATTATCTTCATTAATCTGATCGATACATAAAATGGTTACAACTTGTTTAAATAGACACGTTGGAACAATCTGGAACAATCTTGAACAATGTACATTCACAGTGGAAGGAAAGTTCTATTCATAACTGCATGCATTCAGACCATGATGAACACGACTAAAACAATGTATAAGTTAGGTTTAGCAGATTCTAAATGTAGTCAATAGCAACCTGTAGACGTGGTCAGGTTCAAACTGCAGAATTTGATGGAGAAATTACTTTTCAATACATTTGTATATTACCATAAGCGGTGATAAATCCTTATGCATGAGCGGTAGCCAAAAGATGCCTCGGTTAAATTCTCTACACTTAGTATATATAAACAACAGCTTGTTTAAAAGATGTACTAATACATTCAAAATCTTAAAACTTCTACATATCATGTAAGCAAGAACATTTATAAACTGTAAAAACTTATTACAATGGCGAAGTGTAATCGTTTGAAATACAATCCGGTGGTCTACCTCGCATGTCATAGCTTCAAAAAAAAATCCGTTAACATGCTGTTTTATTTACTCGACAAAGTAAAATCTGTGTGACCTTCCTCTCTAGAATCTCGATATTCTGTTGTGGGAAACTCTTATCTGCATACGGGACAAAAATTTCCCACTCCCAACCACTTCACTATACATTCTCCATGGTAGACATGATCGCAAGGCAACTGTATTGTTTGCTCACCAACAACTATAATTTCCTGGCAGATACTACAGAATGTATCACTAGTTTTCATTGTGAACGTTGTTAAATTCGCTATTGCACGCTCAGCTGCTGGTAGAGGCTCTGCCTCATAGCTCTCATCATCAAATTCGTCATCCATATCATCCTCACTTTCAAACTCTACATCACTTTCCACAGAGTTGTGACCTAAGTCTTCATGTCTCCGAGCCCATTCTTGAGGAAGGGGGTAGAAATGCCATCCTAATCTAGCAATATTCGACTGTACATCGCTCCGTATTCGTTGCCAATCCAAACGATGACCTACAATTTCAAGCGTTAATGGGAATAATTCCTCGCTGAAGTATTTTAGACGGAGATGAATAGTATATGGTGTAGAGTTATTTAAATTTTCAACTTTGCTTGCAGTTTCACTTGAGGCTGTTGCGTGACTGCCTATGTGGTTAGATTGAAGGGTGTAGTAAGCAAACCCAGAATGAAATTTTATCACCACACCATTTGTTGCAAAATGAACTTCATGTAGACGCGAATTGGGATTTTGTCTCCTCCAGTAAAATGGCTTGTTTTGGGGTACTTCTAATGGGCTGGGAATACCTGTTTCAATGCAAACATTAATAATTTGAAGGAACAATTCCCTGTTCTGAGCTATCAACATTGGGTTGTAAGAAAAGTAATGGGATATGTCAGGGCATGCACATTCTCCAGAGGCACTCACATTCGATTCACAACGAAAACAATCCAAATGTTTTATCCTCATTTGATAAAAATGCCATTTTATGTCTAGGGTTTTGCTTTCCAAATCTTCCAGGATACATTCCCAATCCAGGTCACCATCTATTATTTCAAGTAGCGAATATGGGGTGAACTCATTCCAGTTCGCAGTTACTCGCAGTTGAAGTGTAAGTGGTGCCGAGTATATTTGGAATTCAGGGCATTCACTCATCTGAATTAAATCGTTTACCTCAGCAGCAATTGTGCTGGTTTCATCTTCTTCTTTCACATTGTTGGTCTCCCGCAAACTCTCTAAATAACTGTTTGCATCCATTTTGTCTTCTAAACTGGTTACATATCTCTCGAACTGGGTCTTTAACTCAACTCGAACACCATCCGCTAGGTAATGGATGCTGGAAATCATTGGCCCTTTGATGTTAGAGTAACGGATATCCTCTGTCACTTTAAATGAATTTGGAAACCCTTCATGGATGAAACATTTGATAATTTGCATAAACTGCTGCGTATAGAATTCTGTCTCCTTTTTATCCCGAGCTGTAACAGTAAATGCCTCATCGCATTCGCATATCCCTGAGGTAAGTTCCTTTCTGCATTCAAGACAAAATAAATGTCTACAGAAGTCCATATTTTCAATGAGGATCGGAGGTAGCAAATTCTACTGTACTATTCAGATCGATGCACAGAATATAGACGAATTTGAAATAAGACAACTTAATTCTATATCATAAATATGTTGGAATGTGAAGTCCAATAGTCACACCGTTCATTTCCCATTCTTTTCTTTCACCAATGTTTGTCTTTTTGGTTTCCTTCGAAGACTTAAACATTCAATATGGATAATGATATAATTATGATGTGTATGCTGCTGTAGCTATACTGTTAAAAAATAGAGTTAATAAAAATAGAGTTTCCCCTACTTTTCCGTGGATGTAATCAATTTAGTGGCCACGTAAGATTTGTGATTATGTTTTATTGATTGTTTTCTTGCATCTTATAAATCTGAGCTCGTAAATATTTATCTGCACTTTGCATCAATAAGATAGACATAATGCCGACAGTTTGAATAAGGTAGATCTAATTGAATAGCAAGCTTCATTGGTTTAGCTTCATTTGAGATCGAGATGTGTTGGAAACTAAACGAGGTTGGATTCTATAGGCTCTTCCATGGGGACGATTTAGTGTAAGTTTTTTTCAACAATAGCCAAGTAAAGAAAAAGGAAGAATTTAAAGAGACCTTGCGTTTTTATTTTGACTTAAATTCCAAACAAAATCAACGAGAACTCAAAATAGATTTTCATACCTAATAACCAGCAAGAATCCAAACAGACATTTTATTGTGATTTTGATGTTAATTTAAAACAATTTGTATGTTTGACGACAAGGAAAAGTTTAAACAAACCTCCAGTTGTAATCTTGAATTGAACTCGAAACAAAAAGCACCTATAATAGATTTGTATTTTTATAAACATTAAAACTTAGACACATAGAATAGTCCAAAGAAAAAATATGTATACATCAAACTGTCATTCTCGTTTAATCAAGGCAATTCTATTATATATCATAACAAATAATAAATGTCTAACTATTTAACTTGGAAATCTCTAATATTTCTATTTGTCCGAACTTTTAGAACTTGAACAAATATTGTCAAATATATATATATATATATATATATATATTGATTCATTACTTCTAGCAATTTGTCTTGGAAGAGAAACATCTCCATATGTTACAAACTTTATCTTTCATCCTTAAATATCTTTAACATCCTCATTGTAGCCAATCATCCACTAAGCTACCTAATGAGCACACCACTACCCTTTAAAAACTTAAGGACCTCTCCTCCAACACCAAAATGAAGGCATGTTGAGAAATGCATATATATCCTCTAACATCCCTTTTAAATATTCTTTGATGATCCTAATATATCTAATGCTTACAAAAATAATGGGATGATATCATCATTAACTTCTTCAAAAGTAAAATCAATTTTCAACCCCCTATTCACTCTCTCCCAACTAGAATGTATGGTTATAGAAACATTTTCCTCTCAACAAATCTAAAGGACTCTGACATTTTGGCACTTAGAAAATTCAATCATTTTTCTTTTTTAATATGTTTGTAGTAGTTAACAAGGTAACACTTTTTCTAGTAGTACCAATTTTTTATGCAATGTCAATGCCAAAATCCACTTTGATTGTAGTAATAAATCTTTGAAATAATAACTTTGGTGTCTTGTCCTTCTCCTACTAGTGTGCATCCCCTCAAGGTTCAAATAAAACACATATAGAAACCACACAACGGATACTTTCTCTATGATAAAACATACTCCTTGAAACGTATGAAATAGGGTGCTCCACCTTTTAGGAGATGGAACACAAGGGATGAGGGCCTATTTCACTTAGTTTCCCTCAAGGAAACCCTAGAGATCTCAATCCATGGATGGAATAATGGAAAGAGATTTGCTAAAGGTTGTCCTAGGGTATGATTAAAGACTAAAAGAGGGTTCACCACCAAACTAAGGCTTGGAAAGATATGTAATATGCAAGACCTAATGATCAAACCTAATGATATGCGAAACTTTACTAAATGACCTAGAAATGAATGCAATTCTGAATAGAAAAATGAGAAATTAGAGAGGTGCACCTGGAAACCTGTAGCAGCGTGAATGAAGACTTAAAATGCTAGAAATACTTAATTTAGGGCATAGTAGGACTCATATGCCAAGTTGGACGTATCAATCCCAGATTAGGGTTTCTACTCTAAAACCTGAATCTGATGACGACAAGTCTAGATCTTCAAGAATATGGAAAATGGCCTACACTAGGACTCATACGCCACTTGTGGTGTCTTAGTCTTGCTTGGCTTTTTCGAAGGATCAAGATCTAAATCTGCTCTTCAATCTCTGCCCTATCTTCTCAACTTGATTTTCAAATTTGAAATGTCAAATTTTGTTCGATAGATATCTTCTGGTGATCTTCTAAACAAGGTGAAAACTTTGCAACCTTGAAAACTTCTTTCCAATCTTTCTCTTCAATGTACCTCCAACCTAGATCTGTAAATCACACACTAAAAAGAAGGAAAAATGTTGTTTTGTTAGTAGAAAGGGGTTTGCCTCAGTCAAACCCCATTTTGGTAATCAAACCTTGAAATGAAATGAGATAGAGTGAAGGGATGATGAATGAATAATAAGTAATGTTGCAACACACCAAAACCTAGGAATAAAGCCTACAAACATGTATGAAATGGCTCCAATGGATGTGGATTTTGACTCTTGTTTGAATGTTGTAGATCTTGATTTGAATGCTTACTTGAATCATGAAACACTACATCACAAATTTTAGCTCAAAAACAAACATGATGCATGATTACTTTGAGATGATGATGGATACTTAAATAATGCTCCAAAATTCTTGATAATCAACTCTTGAATTCTCTTGAATTCTCTTGTAGACTCTTGAATGTTCTTGTGAACTCAAATTTTCTATAAAGAATGAATACTCAAGATGTTAGGTCACTTGTAAACGTGCTAGGTGAAAAATGAGTGAAATAACATTGTATTTATACTTTTTTATGCCAAATTCCTTGAAATTACAACACTACAAGCTGACATCAGATCTAGGAGAATAAAATCCCTTCAAAATTTTGAATTTAATTTAGGTTTAAGCCACGTGGGACTCACATGCCAAAGTGGCATATGAGTCTGATTAGGCTAGGCTTAGGGAAACATTTTTCAAGTGATGCAAAAAATGGAGGATTCACTCAAACAAACACAATACAAAAAAATTGGAACAATTTTTCAATTGTCTTTAAAACTCTAACTTGACTTTGTTTCACAAACCCTTCATATTCTCCTTCTAGTATACCAAGTAGATAAATCTAAGCATATATTTCAAAATACTTGTTAAACACAAAAACCAATTATCATTATGAGTACCCTTTATCCTCTACTTTAACATATATAATTTTTTCATATACTTTTTTTAGAACACACCATTCAAAAAAGGACTGCCACACTGTCCTAAGGTCCAAAACAACACAAAATCACTATTTTTCAGTCATAACTTGCAGAGAAAAGATCCAATCCATAATCTAAAACCTGTTTAAGATACCCTTTATTTATTACTTCAACATATCTCAAAATATTAGGGGGTCACTTAGAACCATCAACCCCCAATAACTGCTGCTATGCTGCCCCAATACCTCAAATAGGTCACTGTTCCAAAGCATCATATGTCCAAAAACTTTCCCATTCCAAAAACTCTACTCCAATGGCCTATTCAGGTCTCAAATAGATTAAATCTACAACTTTTATCAATATAAACCTTTACAAATTCATCCAACTCCAAAATCTCACTTTTGGTCTATTTAGGCTTGTATACAAGAGGGTTTATTGAAACTATGACCTCCCAACCTTGTTTCACCTTACCAATAGATTAGATGCATTCCATATGGCCTACACATACTCTCCAAAACATCACCCAACCTTTATCAATGCATGTGAAGCAAACTCCTACTTGTAGCCATCAATTTCAAGCCAAAACTCATGTAATTTCAACTAGGGTAGCAACAAAAATCCTTCAAAATATTACTCTTTTCTCCTAAAATCTACTGAATCTTGTAAATCATACCTAAAGGATCATTCCATCAAAATTTATCCTTTTCCATTGGTGGAATGATCCTAAAACTCCATTTTTGTCTTCAAGCCCTAGCTACTTGGGGTTTACATAGTAGTTTTGGTAAAATTGCAATAAAATGCTTTAAACTCAATGGATTTGCACCAAACCAAAATAAAAATGTTTTTAACACATTCTAATATCAATTATAAGCATTAGTTGTATGGGTGTAGGCTGTACAGGGCCTTACCAACACCTGGAGCAGCAGATTTTCAGAAAATACATAGAAAAATTAAGGGTTTATTATTGGTTTTTCATCAAAATATCATCCAAAACCTTGCCTCTAAGTTTTTCATGTATATTTAACCTTTTACAAGCAATAATAAACCCACACAATTGACTCAAATCACATCAAGAATGGTCTAGTATGACCTTATTAGATGACAAAAGACTCAAAACACGAAAATACTAACATTAGACCATATTTGCCAAAATTAACATGGTGCCCCTGCACCAAAATATAACAAGGGATAATATATTTTAAACTTATATAGAAATTACATGCATAAAATTGGTGAATGATCATAATTCTATAAATTCCACATACTCACACAAAGAATGAATGATTCTTTTCCAAGGTTGGTAGTGATATCCCTAAATGTTTGTTCATAGCTACATGAGAACACATAAAAATACACCAATGTCCAAATAGATGCTCACTTCCCAATAATATGCTTTCTTACAAGCCATCCTTGAGCTAGGAGGCCTCCAAGGGAACCAAGTAGATCAAAACAACAAACATGGATATAAAAAAATGTTATATCTAACACATACATACAAAGAAAAATCCAAAACCAAAGGATGGATACACACACATGAATATTCACAATAATTGCAAAGGAATAGGTGAGGGGAGATCTCATACTAAATATAATGTGCCAAACTTAACACCTCTATAAATTACCATAACACCTATAATAATATTGCATCTTATATCAAAAAATACTACTTACAAACATGAAACATGTCATCAATATCTTTTATTATACCATTAGCAAACCTAATTCTAACATTACCATGACCAATAATATTTAAATAAGAATTGTATCTTGGGTACAACTTACCTCCATCAAATTCCTCATATTTAGAAAACCACTCTTTATTAGAATTTATAGGGAAAGATAAACTTGAGTCAATCAGCCATGCATCATTACTTGCATGAGTGGCCAAAGTGCACAAAACACACCATCATCTTCCTTCTCGAACTCAAAATCCAAATTAAATTTCCTCTTTTTATTCTTATTTTCTTGTTTTCTCTTTTACGAAACTAGATAGGCTTACAATAGTTCAAACAAATAACTTTGGAATTTGTAATATATTTGGATATCCCATTGGACTAGGATTTATAATAGTTTTCTTCCTTCTCACATTTTTCCTTAGGTCTTTCATGAACATTTAGAGCCTCCTTAGCACTAATAGATATCTTTTTCCTCTTCTTTTAAAAAATAAAAAGACACACAATATATTACTTTTTAATATAATATAAGTACTTCCAATAGCCATAAAAAGAGAATCCCATTAATAACGGAAAGAACAAAGCAACATCTTACATTTCTTCTTGTCATCCATTTTTGCACCAATTGATCCCAATTGAGCCACAAACATGTTTATAGCATTTAAGTGGTCTACTATTGACCCACCCTCTTTCATTCTTAAAGAAACACAATTTCTTCCTTAGGAAAATAGTGTTTACTAAATATTTGGATTGATATATCTCACCAAGCTTATTCCATAGTTTCATTATAGAGGAATATTCATGTAAATTAATTAAAACAAATTCTATGAGGTACAATATAATTATACCCTTGAATTCACCATCATTAAAATCATATTAGATAGCCAAAGTATAATTTATATGCCTTCAAACTTTCCTATTAGAAACATCCCACAGATCTTGATCAATTAACATTTCCTCCATATTTAGCTTCCACATCTCAATATTTTAATAATAAAAATTCCCTGCCTCTGTTCTCCTTAATGAGCTTTCCATCAAAAAATTGCCTCAATAAGATCACATAATATCTTCTACAAAAGATCCCACTCCAAACCAAAAAATCTAAAAGCTCACAATAAAAGAAAGCTCAACAAGCTTTGATACCTCTTTTAAGGAAGATAAGTTAGTGGAAAAATATCATGTGATAATCTTTAGAGGAGTGTTATGTAAAAAAAATTAGATCTTGACAATAGTTGAAAAATTAAATAGAAAGTAACATCAATACAATTTAGATTGCAACACAATGATTTATGTGGAGAAAAAAATTTCAAGAGAGAAAATATAGACTCGAAAAATCCACCCAATATATTATTAAAAACATTATTACAATATGCTTATAGATAAAGCTTTCTTATGAGTATCATCAATTGAATTTTCAAGGGAAACTCAATATCTATGAGACTCTCACATACAATACAATCCAATACCAAGCTATAATACAATTCCTTGATAAAATGAGTATTTTCTTCTAGGACAAGAAAAGATAATCCAATCTCTATTATTAGATATGTGACCTAATGATTAATGGTCCATACATATAGTGAAAATATATATAATGTGGCTTTAGGGAGCATTTTCCCAAACCCCTTATGGAGCACCCCCTTATACTCTCCCATGCTCAAATTGTCAAGTTGAGACATCATTTTCTTAGCACTTCCTATAGAATATTGAGATAGGAATGCATTAAATAAAATCAGGAATGTTATAGAAGACTATGTAAATAGCTAAGTATCTTTAATTTAATAAATGATGGAGGTCAAGAGAGTTATAGGATTTTTTTAGGAAGCAAAAAAGTCACTTCTTAATGTTATAGTCCACAATATCCAAGTAGACAGGGAAAAAATAGAGTATAAACTATATTAAAATAATCATCAAACTATAATGAACTTGAATATGAATGTGTGACCTAGAGGAATGATGATTCTATTTTCAATGTAGGCATGTGTATTTTAGTACTATTGAAGCCTTGAGGAAAAATGCTTTCAAAGATATTTTAATTTTGAATATACATAATATTTAGAAGTCTTATTTTTGATATCCTTATTTACTTTGTTTGTAGAAAAGGTATATTACAACAAATTAAAAATTATATAAATAATTTTTTTTCCATATTGGTACATACAAGAACTATGAGAAAAAAATAACATAGTAACCAAAATAAAACCCACATGGTACTAGATGCATGAATGTAATATCCTTTGCAATGAAACTAATGTAGCTCTCACTAGCATATAAAAATGTTGCTATAGATTTATCATACAAATTTGAAAGTATTGAAAAATAATACCCCCACTAGTATATAAAAGAGTGTCTATAGACTTATCAAGAAATTTTAAAATTATTTTAGACCTATATTTGTATTCTTGATCAATTATCTCAAATTATGTGAAGTTATGTCAATATTCCTAGTTATTTTACATAATTATAAGAGATATATTTTTATATTTTCTTTACTTTTTTTTCTTTATCACCATTTGATACTCACTAAAAATAAATTGCTAGTAAAAATGTTGAGTGACTCATCTATTGATTGTTTGACTCGTCTATTTTTTTGGAAGTAATTAATAAAAACATAAGAATGTTGTTCATAGTCGTTTAGAGAATTAGTAGTTCTAGTTTTCGCAATAGAAGTTTGTTAGAATATAATTTTATGAGGTGTCCAATTTAAATAGTTCAACATTAGTAAGTGTTCATTTGATTTCATATTTAGATCCATTATTATATAATTTTATTATGCTTCTTTGAAGCTATATAATTTAATCATCTTCAAAGAATAAAAGTGATAGTTCATTGTACATGTATCTCATATTTGTATTCTTTCTGTCTCTAAATTTTAAAATGGTATCGAAGGTAGATTGGGTGTGTCTCTATGATGAAATTTTTTATGTAGATGAATGAATCTTGAGAGTGAATAATCGTATCATAGGAGTGTAGTGTAGAAAAATGTATCCCTCTACATTTTCACACTTGTTTGTGCCCTTGTAAACTAAATTGACATAATTATGCCATCTTTAGGGTGTTGTAAAGTGTGTCCTAACACATTAATACTAATCTAGGGTTTTCATTGATTAATTGGGCTTTTTTATGCTTTAATTGGTCCTATTTTGCATCCACACACCTTAATTAATGCATCTTTCTGAGGGTAATCTTGACACATATGTAATGATCAATCATAAATTAATGTTTTTGGATTGTATGGCCTAGATTTAGTGATCTATGACTCATACACCACCTTGGGTGTATGAGTCCCACCTAAGTTTTGAGGCCCCAATCTGGATTTCACATTAATCTAAGCCTTTCTTGATGGTGCATGGGCACCATGTCAATTTTGGAAAATATGGTATAATGATAGGATTTTTCTGTTTTGAGTCTTTAGTCATCCAGTAAGGTTATAATAGACCACTCTTGATGTGATTTGAGTCATTTGGGTTCCATTTTATAAAAGGTGTAGAATCTTGCAAATGTTGTCAAAATGTAAGGTTGCAAAATGCAAAAAAAAGTAAAAAGTGGAAGTTGAAGGGTCAAGTAACTAAAAAGTCAGTTTGAGTCAGTTGTGTGGGTTGGTTATTTCTTGTAAAAGTTTAAATATGCCTCACAAACTTGGGGGTAAGGTTCTTTATGATATTTGGATAAAAAACAATAAGAAACCCTTCATTTTTTTTGTGTATTTTCTACAAATTTGTTGTTCCAAGTGTTGGTACGGCCTTCTACAGCCTGAACCCATAAAAATAATTCTTGGAATTGATAGAAGAATATGTTAATAACCTTTTTATTTTATTTTGGTGCAAATCCATTGAGTTTGAAGCATTTTATTGCAATTTTACCAAAACTACTCTGTAAACCTCAAGTAGCTAGGGCTTGAAGATAAAAATGGAGTTTTAGGCTCATTTCACTAATGGACTGGGATATTTTTTGCTGGAATGATCCTTTAGGGATTATTTACAATATTCAATAGGTTTTAGGAGAAGAGAGTAAGATTTTGAAAGATTTTGGTTGCTTCCCTAGTTGAAATTGCATGAGTTTTGGCTTGAAATTGATGGCTACAAGTAGGAGTTTGCTTCAAATGCATTGATAAAGGTTGGGTGATGATTTAGAGAGAATTTTAAAACAACGTGGGACATGTCTGGGCCATGGGCAAGGTGAAAAAAGGTTGGTAATTCATAGTTTCAATAAAGCCTCTTGTATGCAAGCCTAAATAGGCCAAAAGTGAGATTTTGGAGTTGAGTGAATTTGTAAAGGTTTCTATTGATAAAAGTTGTGGATTTAATCTATTTGAGACCTACCTAGGCCATTGTAGTATATTTTTTGAAATGGGAAAGTGTTTGGAGGTATGTTGCTTTGAAAAAGTGACCTATTTGAGATCTTGAGGTAGCATAGCAACAGTTATTTGGGGTTGATGGTCCAAAGTGACCCCCTAATATTTTGACATATGTTGAAGTACTCAATAAAGGGTATCTATAACAGGTTTTATATTATGGATTGGATTTTTTCTCTACAAGTTATGACCAAAAAATGGTGAATTTCTATTGTTTTAGACCTCAGGACAACATCACAGTCCTTTTTTGAATGGTATGTTCTAAAAAAAGTATATGAAAAAAATTATATATGTTAAATTAGAGGATAAAGGGTACTCATAATGACAATTTTTTTGTGGGTTTGACAAGTAGTTTGAAAGATATACTCAAATTTCTTTGTTTGGTATGCCACAAGGAGAATATGAAGGGTTTGTGAAACAAAGTCAAGTTAGAGTTTTAAGGATTGAAATATTGTTCCAAATTTTTTGTATTATGTTTGTTTGAGTGAATCCTCCATGATCTACATCATATCATATACGTTTTTATTGTTTGGAACAAATGAAAAGATTATAGGTGTTATAATAAGTAAAATGTTTCCTTCATTTCTAAAATAACATGAATTTATCAAAAAAAAGTTTGTAATTTATTTATGTTTGTAGAATAATTTCTTTAAAAAAAGAGTGCTTAAATGATATAGATTTAATTGTATTTATATGAAATATAAATATAATACCTCCATGTATTCTATTTACCTTAGCAATAAAGTGTTTAAATGATAACTATATTTATTTTATTATTGGCTTTGTTATCAGAGAATCTAGCGGCACTCGATTAACAGATAATCATGTTGTGCCTATAGAACACACACCCTATTTGGAATGGGGACCCTCTTTTTTCCCTTCGTCAAGTCATTTCCACCTTCACCTCATTTTGTGTGCCCCCTATTTTGAGTCCCAAGTGGTCAAGGAGTCATAAAATTATCATCTTAAGTTGACCAAGTTTCACCACCCTTCAAATTTTCATGCCTTCTTCCTTCACAGAGTTCCTCTAGCAGTTTTCCTTAAGTCTTTGAAAATGGCATCTTTCTCTTGATGCGGGTCCGCCCATGTGGGTCACTCCTAGCGGGATTCCATCCATCCTTCACCGTTTCTGCAACGGCTAAGTCGGGGCGTCCACCCACATTATGGGATTTGTATCCTCCATCACCGTTCCCTTTGCCGGCTTGTCGAGTGGTAATCACCTGACCACTGCCCACATCACGGGCTCCAACCTTCCTGTTGCTGGTGTTTTCAAAAACTGTGTTCACCATCCTTGTCTGCTGCAATACAAGTCATAAATGTGGGTCATTAATGATCAGTTTCCTATAAATATCCCAACCAACCTGTCATTTTCATTCCTTTGGTTAGAAATTGTCAAAGCTCTGCCAACTTTCATCGCCTCTACACCTGCGTGACCATTTCGTCACTTCAAGCATTGCAGATGTCAGATTCTTCACAAGTTATTGTAGGATATTCAGGTAAGTTTTCTGCCTCCACCTTGGCTATGAATTTTTTCAATGGATTCTACAAAATTACTAAAATCTTGAAAAGAAACCTTAAAAACAGCTAGAGCACCTGGTCCTGCACAAAACGCATCTTTTCAAAATTCAAAATTCTTTCAAAATCAGCCATTTAAGGCCTTGTGAAACTCAACCCATCATCTATCATTCTTCGCCAGGGTGTTCATGCCCTTGCGGCCCATAGGCATCCATTCGCCATTGTTCAAATTTCTAAACTTCAAATAGAAGAATCGAGGCCTTCACTCTTGGTGGATCCGCACATGCAGAAGAACACCCTCCTTCCACCAAGATTCATTGAAACCTAGAAGCTAAG
>VDFB02347315.1:0-78260 GCA_007258455.2 Sequoia sempervirens
CTTCTTCTTATCCCTTTCCTTCCATTTCTCCCTTTTACATTTCGAGTTTCACCCATTGAGCTTAACCCTTTCCCTCTACCCCTATCCTTCTAAAAATCAACTAAGTGTTGATCTTTCAGGGGTCAGACTTCAGCCTTACCCTTTACCTCTTACCTTTGTTAAGGAAAGAGGTAAGCCTATCCTCTAACCCTCGACCCCCCGATGTATGCTTAAAAAGGTGACTAAGTGTCAACCTTTCTGTAAACGGTGATTTTGGTTTGACCCCTCACAATGCTTTGCTCCTCCTAGGGTTTTTCACCTAAAAGGAGAAAGGGGATTGGATGGGGAACCAAAATGAAATGGTTTACACTCAAGACTAATGTTAATGAGATATATTATGCCTAATTAAGATATCCTACTACTCTGATTTGAAATTGAAATAATCTAATGATGCGAAACTAAGAAAATGTAAAGTGCTAGAAAACACAATGTGATATGCATAAATGCCTAAAAAATGCAACTAAATGATGAAATAACAAAATAGAATGAAAGAGGTGCACCTGGAATCAAAAGTTTGATGTTGGAAGTTTCTAGAATCCTAAGAAATTCGACTGGAATATTGAATGAGACACTTAGGCTAATCTGGGCGACTTAGTCCCAGTTTCAGGAAACTTTGCTGGAACGAGAATCTGTCAAATGGGTATCCAGAAATGTCAAAATCAATTTTCAGACCTGGAAGCAAGACTAATTTTCCATTGGTGGTGACTTAGTCCTCTTGCATATTTTAGGAAATTTGGGACAAAATCTTGTAGTCACAGGTCTGCACTTCCTTTTCTAACAGATGTCCGTACTTAATTCTGCAAGAAACGGGGCAGAAAGTCTCTACAAGCTTGAAATAAGGTTATGTTGACTCGATCAACTTGATGCACTTTTTAATCAATTTTCAACACCTATTGCTTGAAAAATATACATACATAATTCACATGTAAAAGGGGAAAAAATGGTTGAGGGTTAGTGAATAGGGATTTGCCTTGGTCAAACCCCACTTTGGTAATCAAACCCTAAACAATGAAATGAGATTAAAAGAGAGTGATAAATAGATAACATGCAAATGTTATAAACTTACCACATCATTGATGCTCAAATATGAAGATATGCAATGAAGAACTCCAATAGCTTGACTTGACGATGCTTGATTTGCTTGAATGCTTAATGAGTGTAAGAGATTGTATGTGATTTGGAGATAGATGATTGTAGGAGATAGGAGATGTAAAATTAGGTGAAAAACCCTTATTTATTCTTGATTTTACTAAAATTTCTTGAAAGTAACACATCACAGGCCGACCTCAAGGGTTAGAGAACAAAATCCCACTAGAAATTTAAAATAATTTTGAGTTTTGTGCCAAAAAGGACTAAGTCGCCCCTATGGGTGACTTGGTCCCACTTAAGCAATTTAAGTGGGTGTCAAGAATTTCGGAGCATTAAAAGTTGTCCAATGGGAATATCCTTAACAACATACTTGAAAACGGTTGGAAAGTGTATTAAGGGGTCATTTAGACATGAGAAAGAGTTGAATTAGTGAAATTAAGCCTAGAAAAGCATGAAATCTTGTTACAAGACTTTACAACACTTCAAAATAGGACTTAATAAGTGATAAAAAGGTGATTTTTAGGTGAATTGTAATGAATAGAGTATAGAAAAGTGTAGAAATGTTTTACAACACTTCACAACACCTTCACAAGACATCATAATTTGAATGTTTAAGCCACATTACAACATTAAACCTAGGAAAAATCAAGCCAAAGCCCATTAGAAAGACTCAAGTGAGCATTAAAATGTCAACTATACATTTTTTGGTGACACACTTTCGAGCATCGGGGATAGGGCATCCCCTTTACCCCTTCTTTTTTTTTGCAAGTATAATTCATTCTTATTGCATCCTGATCACCAAAGTCTCGTTCATGAAAAAGCACTAAGTGTTGATGTTTTTTGGACTTCGGAGGTCGGGGTTACTTTAAATCTTATTGTGGATGGTGAAAATCTGAAAATGGATAAAACTAACACACATTAGCATGATTAGCATTTTAAAACAAAACAAATTATCAACATCCCTATGAAATAATGAAACATGTTAATCATGCAATAAAATGAAACAATGGAAACTAAACAAAGCATATAAAAAACATGATCCAACTTTATCTCATAGTGGATTGGTGCTATTGTGGAAAATAGCCCTTTCCCAACCCTTGATAAGCTTGATGTTGCAAATGATGGTGGACAAAATCAGTTCTTAGTTTAAGAGAATGACTTTGCATAAAGATTTGTGGATGATCAAGATGAAGAATAAGCCTTCATTTATAGAATATTTTGATGAGAGAATGGCCAAATGGATGAATGTGGGACAAAGATTTAGCCAATGAGATGAGGCCACTTGTCAACTTGTGATAGGCTTGAGGATGAGCACATTTTGGTCAATGTGCCAAAGAGAGGGAGATTTCAAATTTGAATTTGAGAGTAAATGCTGAGTTTGACTTGTGCAAGGGACATGTAAGACCTATTAAATGTCTTGTTGGATGTACATGTCCACTTGTTTTTGAATTCAAACTTGAGGGAATATTCCTCAAAGATGCCATGTTGATGGAAAATGTTGATTTTAATAAACCAATAAATTGATTTATTGGTGCAAGTGGGAAAAGCTAGATGTGATGGGTGGTTAGGTTAGGTTAATCAGAATTAGATTAGTTTAATGATGATTAGGTGATTTTGACCCCTTTGACTTGAATATTTGATTTATTTAAATCAAAAAGGGATGGAATATGCATTTTGAGATTTCAATTAAATAAAGTTTGGTTTATTTAATTAAAAGGTTGATGTTTGATTTATTTAATTTAAATGAATAACCTTAGGAATAAAGACCTGATTTACCTGGTGAATGGATTTGATGTGTTTGATTTATTTAATGAGCGGATGAATATGAACTAAGTGCATAATGCTAATTTTGCGTGTCTACATTTTGCCCCTCTTTGAAGCAATGTACTTGTTGCGTTGGTTCAAAGAATAAACTTGCCGTGATCAAAATTCAATTTTTTATTTATTTTTCAGATGCCCCAGCAAAAAGAAGTACACTGGTACATTTCCCCCTCGAGAGATTGAGTGAAAAGATTCAATTTGAGGGTCGATCTCGTGATAAAGAGGTTCAAAATGGATGGTTATGGATGATTGCGATGATGATGCAAATGAGATGATGATGCGATAATGCTTATATGATTATGTAATAGATGTTTTATGCAATTGTATGATTTATGAGATGCTTAGACTAACAAATCTATATTATGATGATGACTATGCATGTGAGATGATATGCAAAATACTGATGGTTTGTGGATACAGGATGGATGCACTGGTGATGATGATTAATTATTCATGACGTGATGTTAGTGCAGAAAAGAAGAAATTAGATGATGACAAGAGGATCCAACAAACCAATTTTATGAAAGATGATGATGAGAAATGATGATGATAGATGGATGATGCTTCGCTTATCAAGGATTGGGATTTTAAAAGGGCTACTTTACCCATAGTTTGATAACACACATAGATACGATGCATCAAGGTATAAAAAATTAGGATGGTGTTGTACCTAGTGCGATGGACTTTGACTCGACAAACAGATAGGAGTACTTTTGTTCACACTTGACATACAAAACCTTGTTAGGACGCATCAATGTGCTAAAGTATTCTCAAGTTATTTTACAAATTCAATGCCAACAACAGACGTAAAAGATATCGATCATTATTCCCATTCCTATCTCTAAATCCTTCATTTGGATATCATCGAGAGGTCCTTGGAATGAGCTAATAAGATAAATCAAAAAGAAAGACCAAGCACACAAACAAGCCAATGTTCTGGCACCTTCAAACCTTAAAGGGATGTGTTTTGATAGGATAAGAATCTGCGGATATCCAAAATGATGCCCATTGTCAACGATATATCCGACATGCATTGTATAAGATGATGATGGTTTGATAAGTTAATTGATAGGTTGTTGATATAAGATTGAATGACATGTTTAGGACTGATCAAGAGTTTGATTTTGCGTTTAAAGGTTTGTTGTTTGCTTTTGATTTTACGATTGAAGCTTGCTTTTGGCGATTGTTGTGGTTGTTTCTGTTTGTTTTGCCAAAGGATGAAGGTGATCAATTTATTATGGATGATTGATTATTTCGAGTGAAAGCGAAATGGGACAGATGGATTTTTTTCAAATATTTGGATGTTTTTTATGTTTTTTATGTTTTGAGGCTATTTTTTGGGTTTTTGGATTTTTCAATTTTTTGAATGTTTTTGGATTTTGATGTTTTTTCGAATGTTTTTTGGATTTTCTTGGTTTTTGAATGTTTTGGATTTTTGTGTCTGCTGGCTTCCGACTAAAGATGAGCCTAGCTCTTACGCTTAAGCCTCGTGAGACGCATCGGTGAGTTCGATTCCAATGTTTTTGATGTTTTTTCTACTTTGACAGTTTTGAATTTCTTGATATGATTTGGATGTTTTTGGATTTTCGCATGATTTTGACATTTTGGATATGGACATGTGTGACGATATCAGTGATCTGTTTGGGATTTTGTTGAAGACCAAGCTAAGATGGATTGATCGAATTGATGGATTAATGATGATGACATCATTGTTAAGGATACACAACAATGGAAGGATTGATTGATTAGGATTAATGATGATAACATTGTTGAGGATGCACAACAATGCAAGGATTGATTGATCGGGATTGATGATGATAGCATTGTTGAGGATATACAACAATGCAATGATTGATTGATTGGGATTGATGATGATAACATTGTTGAGGATACACAACAATGCAAGGATAGTGTTAAGCAACACAAGGATATCCTGAGATGATGATTTTTTGATTGGATTTGATTGATCATGATTGATGAGGCTTGATTTGGAACAAAAGTTGTTCGAATGATTTGATGCGACGTTTGAAGTGAAACTTAGATACAATTGATAGTGATTATTTGGATTGATGTTCGATGAAAGATGAAGCTTGATAAGGAACATCTTCTCGTCAAAATATGCCATGGGCTAGTGATTTGGAATTTTTGCTTACAAGTGGTGGACCAATTTGATTTTATGTTTGCCAATGTTCGGATTGCCACATAAGTTGGAGGATATAGATCAAGTTTTATTCCTGAAGCGAGATCCATATATCTGCCCCCAGTGTCTAGCAATGTATGGAATGTTATGGATGGATGGATATGGTATGCATGCAAAGGATTTCAATGATTATCTTGCAATAAGATAAGGTGTTCAGATAAAGGATGCTCATTTGGATAATGCTTCATAGCTCAGATATTGCTGAGTGGGATAGGATCAATGAAAATGACCCATGTCAAGATGTTTGCCATAAGCAAGTGTAAAGTGTGCCCCAAACTTTCATCAAGATCAAGATAACTTGGATGATGGATGCAGGTGGATGAAAATGGATTGGATCAATGGTTTTTATGGATGAATGGATTTATTATGGATAAGATGGATGGAATGCTCGATTTATTACAGATGGGATGAAATGCTTTCACCTAAACTGGTGCACGTAGACGCTCGATTCTACAAATGATGCCTATTTGCCAGGTTTTCATCATGGTCTTGCCCAAAGCGCCGCCCATGCGGTTTTCACTAGAGGACGATTTTTTTTTCTTTACTATTTTCAATCCTTTTTCTAATTTTTTTGGATTTTCATATTTTTTGATTTTTTTGATTTTTTTGAAGGATTTTAAGCTCATGCTGAATCACAAGGTGTTGCTGATGTAGATGCCTCTGTCATAATGTGCCATCGATATCCTACTTGAAGAAGTTGCGTTGCTAAGATACGTGCACTTGAATGCAACTTTTGAGATTCCTGATCTGCTTCGTCGATACCGGAGTTAACTTTGTCTCTATGCGTACATCGTGATAGAGTACCTTTAGAATCCTTATGATGAAGGGTTGTTGCCAATACATGGTCAATTTGAGAATCAGATATCATGTGTGGAGGTGTGGATGGAGTGTGGTTAGGGATAGAAGATGGATTGGTTGACAGTTTGGAACCTTTGACTATCCAAACTTGGGAAGATGAGCAATGATGGGTGGATACAGAAGTGTGCATGGAATTAGGACCAACTGCTTGATACACTTTGTACATCACTTGAAAAACCTGCTTTTTCTTTTGTAGACATCTTTGATGGATATTTTTCCCTTTTTTATTTTGCCCCATAGTTTCTTTGACTGATGGAGTTTGATAGGGATGATCTTTCTTTGTATTTTTTGGTATCCATTTGTATTTGATTTGTCCATTATTCTTCTTAGCTTCTTTTGCTTTGATTCAAATCTTCCTTTTGAAGTTGGTCCCAATTCATGGATGGGGTGATGGGTGGAAGAAGATTTATGACGTGGCTAGTTGTAGTATTGACATTTGTTTCATCATAAGGATTCTTCGTGCTTCCTATGTTGATGCTTGCACTAGATAAAGTTGCCCCCAGTACGGTGGTAGTGGCACCTTCCTTCCTTGATTCTGCTTGTTTTGATGTCTTGTTCAGTAAACATTCTCTAACAAATGACCATTGTAGATGACATTGTTTCAATTTGCCGCTCTGTTAACTCTGGATTATACTGTTCTGTCTAACTTGCTTCCTTGAGTGGATAATGTTCGATATCTTTATTCATGATGTCCTTAGTCTGAATTTGCGATATATCTAATACTGTTGTTGACAACTCTGTTTGATTGTAGAAATTAATAACCTGCTCTTTTTGTGTAATAATGTCAGGAGTAAAGGGATCCTGTTCCGAATGAAGATCATCTACGTGTCTATCCATAGAAAGCATCTCATGGGTAGATGGCAAAATATGTGCATTATGTATAGATAGGAGAGTATCCATTAGATCATTGTAGTATCTTGTAGATACAAATTCTTGATCTTCAATGATTTCAGAGTTGCTTCCATCATGCTTTGGATCAAGTTCTTGACATGAGTCAGTTTCAAAGGATGAATTGCTTACAAATGGTTCTTGGATATCTTCATTAGGCATGGGAAGTGGCTTAATATCCTCTTGATCTTTGAGTGGACTTAGATCAAGTGTCGAGTTCAAAGTTCTTTCGGCATTTGTAACCATGAGGTCAAAGGGTATTAATATGTCTTGGAAAGGACCATTGCTAGACCTTGGTGAAAGACATTGATCATACTTTGGAATAAATTCTTGAGATATTCCCTCTAACTCATAAGGCAATGTAGAGACATTTTCAACATGATCATTGGTCGATGCCTCATTGGATGAGGCGAAAACATCTTTATTGATGGATAGATCTTGATCATTATTTTCAACAATTGTGGTGGAGGGATTTCCAATGTCTTCAACCATAGGGTCAAGTGATGTTGGCATTTCTTTGATTGGATCATTGTTGGTTGGTGGACTTTGATCATGATTGAAAAGTGACTCTTGATATATGTTGATTTGATCATTGGATGAAGTAGAAATAACTTGAAGGTGCTCAGTGATGGATTGATCTTGATCCTTGTTCTCAACAGTTGTGGTGGAGAGATTGCCAATGCTATCATTGTCCCCAATAGTGATTATCTTTTGATCAATCAGGTCTTGGATGAGTTTTTTGAGCCGAACACAATCTGATGTTCTGTGCCCCTTTATTCTATGATAATCACAAAGGTGATTCTTGTTATACCCTGGTGGTTTTATGTCTGGTTCTTGATAGTTCATGTAAACGGGGATTTTGATGAGATTTTTGTACCAATTGTTGCAGGACTGATTTGATTGGTCTCCCAAGTGGTGTGTATTTTCACTCATTTCTTTGTGAGATTTTCACTTTAAATTGACCTTGTGGTGATTGATTTTGGAGATGTGGTGATTGATATTTGAGATGTGGTGATTGATCTTCAAGATGGGGTTGATCTTGATGTCCAACTTCTTGACATTGGAAATATTGTTCTTGACACTGTTGTGGACATAACTTACAACTTTGATGACATGGATTAACCAATGGATGGGTGTATTGATTTTGGAGTGAAGATATCTCTTGGCTCAATAATTCAGTTAGTTTGGCATGTGAAACAAGTTGCTCTAGCGAAATTTGATCTTGATTTTGCATTTGATTCCCTTGATTTGGCTTTTGTTGAAGTAGATTTGGAATGTGCCCTTGTGGTGTTTGAATGGGATCATGGACAAACTGATCTTGGATAATGTCCTGATTTGGGATGATGTTTAAATTTGGCATTATGGGTTGAAGTTGAACTTTGTTGGGAACCACATTTCCTTGATTTAGGTAACTTTGATTTTGCATGGTGTTACCTTGACTTGTTAACATCTTGTTTGGACTTTGAACAATATTCGTATGATTTGCGAACATATTTATCCCAAATTTTACCAAGTTTGGACTCAAAACATTCATGTTTGGTAAATTTGTACTTGGTACATTATCATTTGGCATGTAGGGATTTGATGGGATGATGCTGTTCGTTTGAAGGCTCATGCATTGATTGTTCGGTTGACAGACTTGTAGGTTTGGATTTAGATCTACCATCAGGAAAGGTGTTCCAATATTTTGACTAGGCATACTCACATTTGTTGTACCATTGATGTTTGTAGGAGACAACGATCCCATGTATGGATTGTATAAATGTGAGTGTTGATAATCAATCGGCATTGTAAGGCTTTGAAAGTTCAATTGATTTGGATTACTCATGATGTATGGATCAAGTTTGTATTCCATGTTCTCCTTGTGTTTTGACCTTGTTGCAAAAGTGACCTCTAAGGTTCTTAGGACTAATGACGAGATGAAGGATGAAAGAGGTGAATGATATGAGTGTTTGAATGTTTAGGGACTTTGTATCAATGCTAGACTTAGGGTTTGATTTTGATTGGTTTGAATGGATAAGGAACTTGTAAACCTTAAGATGTTAGATGTTATCTTAGGATGAACTTGTTCAAAGGATTTCTAATTCAATTAAATGTATGAGAAAGGATGCATTCCCATACACCTAACTAAACAAGGCGATTTTGATTTTGATGATTTACTCAAGTCTAGAATGATGTTTTCAAAGCTCTAAAGTTGTTTGGTGGGATGGGATGAAATTTTTTTGGGATGGGTGAAGTGTTTGATTTGATCCTAAATGAATCTAGGAAGGACTTTGTTTATAAGACCAAGATAGTGAAGAACATGCTTTTCTCTAAGAGTAATTCAAAATCATAAGACCAATGTTTGCATGAAAACCATATGACCAAAAGATGCCAAGCACATATGTGGGGTCCAGTTGTTTTAATATTTGCTTAATGGATTCTTTTTACCACAAACACACTCTTGATTAGGTTTTCAACTGAATGTCCAATGTCCTAATTCCCTTCCATCCCACAAAGTGCATTATGTGGAAATCGAGGAAATCAAGGCAAAGGTTACCTAAATTTGACTTTAGTAGAAACAAATTGAGATGAAATCCAAATTCTTAGAAGCCTCTAAGGATAAAATCCCAAGGGCAAGCAATAGCATGTGAATTCTTTCAAGGATATTTGTTTCTCCTAAAGGGTTTGAGATTTGATGCTAATTTTGAACGTTGGTTTTCCAATGTTTTCGATCAAAGCACTGTGTTTTAAAACTGACTCACAAGCAACATAACATCCTAGCTGAATTGGTACATTTTTCTTAGTGGGCTTGCCTCATGCGCTTCGTAGTAGAAGAGACAATTTTACATGCAACCAAGGAAAAATATAAAGGTATGTTAAGAATGAAGTCTTAACCTCTATATTTCAACCAAGATCAGACATGGCAAGTAACTTCTTGGAATCTAAGTTCCAATGCATCACTTCAATAAACTCGGTGAATGGGTTAATAGGCCACTACAAACAAAGGTTTTAGTTCGGACTTTCTATTCATGGAGATTGACCCATACGGCGAGAGTCCCCTTTTAGATCCATCTCGTCAGAATAAACAGCGTGATATTGGCGTTTACTCCAATACCCACATTTATATCCCGGTTGGAAATAATCTTGGCTTTAGAGTGTTGCCGGTTGAGTCATTCCCTTGGGTGAGTACTTTTTCCCCAAGGCAGGCCCTCTAAGAAAGACAAAAGCGAATAAACTTATTCCTAGTTCGATCGACCCTTGTTTAGAAACAAAAGGGAGAACACATGCAATAAGCTCACTCACGCTCGCACAAGATTTTGTTCAATTTTAAACCCAAATTGAAGTGTGGGGGTAATTAATTACACAATTTAATGTCACCAAAAGCCTTTTGATTCACAAGATCACCATGAGGCGCGAGAGAAGTGCATACGTCCTTTGATGATATTACTTTGTGTAAACAATTACACTTACCATATTTATGGTAAGAGGTAAGGCATCCTCCCAATGCTTGACCCCCAAAAAACTTCTTCCTTTTTGCCACCTTCTTAATATTTTCTTTCCTTCTCAAAACCTTGAGATTCCCTCCTGAGGTCCCATTTCTTCAAAATTTGACTAAGTACTTATTTTCAAACTTTTAGGATTCACTCTTTAGTCTTACCTCTTACCACTTTGCAGTAAGCGATACGCTGACCCCCCGACCTCCTATCTTTGATGACCTTTTAGGGATCAAGGACTGGGTTTCTTCCTTACTTCCTTCTCCTTTCCCCTTACACATTATCGCTTCATGATAAGTTGTAAGTCACAAGCCCAATGCTCGATGTCCAATGAAGGATACCTTTTTCACAAATCTAGACCATTTAATGATGCAAAGGTTTCCTTTCGAGCCTAATGCCCCAAACTTTTCAAAGATTTGGTGTGTTTTCTAGGTGATGCTATTAATGCTCAAACCACTTCCTCAGCTACTTGTTTTGACTTCTAGACTTCAAGGACAATATTCAATGCATTCTTTAACTCCTGCAAGTGGATTTTGTGGCACCCATACTCATTTATTATTGTTGCTCTGTCCCTTCTGATAGATTTATGCCCATATCCCTAATTTCATGGGGGGATTTGGATGCACTTTCAAGCAAATATTTATGGCAAGGGTATGGCATGCAAGTCTTAGCTTCTCTCGACTCTCCTTTTGGTACAAATTTCATGAGTAAATATTTCCTTGATCAAATATCCTTGATTGCTAACCCTAGTTGGGTTAAGGTTTGAGTTGCATTCATCCAAGTTATGCTTGATCTATAAAATCAACACTTATATTCTTTTCAAGGGTTCTTCTTTTGGGCTCCTCTCACAGTTTTCTTTTGCAGATATTGTATTCTACATTCTGCCATTGTAAAGTCTAGCTTTATGCCTTATATTAATGAAATCTACCTATCATCACAACTATTTCTTGCATGTTTGAGTAAGCTTATTTACCTCAATGTCTAAATATGTGTCTTAGTAGGTTTGGTTATTATATTGATCAATTTGAAGAAAAGAAGAAACAAATTCTATCTTGGTGTATCACCTTCATTCCATTTCATGTTATCCTTCTACCTCTTTTCCTCATGAGCTGTTAGAGCAGAGTAGTGATAGGGTTTTCATGTGTTGGGCTAGACCAACACATTTGCACTTAGATTAGAGGAGGAAGTTGGCCTTCTCCAAAGACTCAACCTCATTCGCCCAAGGTCCCACACCTTGAGGTTTTTTTCATTATGTCATTAGAATAATGAACTCCTTGTTCGGTAGGGTGCAATTTTATATGAAAATATAAACCTTATAGATAAGATTGTAGAGGAAAAATTCCAAATTCAACCAGATTCTTTATTTATCATTGGATTTGATACTGTGGGAAAACAACCACTTGGTGTGATAACATTACCTATTAAAGCTCGAAAGGTTACATTGCAAAATCCTATTCATGTTATGCCTCAAGAACTCTCATATAATCTTATCTTAGGTAGACTGTGGATTCATGCAATGAATGTGGTGCTTTCAACATTACATCATCTAGTGAAGTACACTTATCAAAACAAGGTCTACACAATCAAAGCTGACCTCCAATTAGAAAATTGTTTACAAACTGAAACATGAATGATAAATCCTCTTACAACATTGGAATCAATATAAGAAGAAGAAGAGAAGTAGTTGTCATCAATCACAAAACTATTGGATGATGAGTGGGGTTCATTGTATTTTACACCTACATTCATGGGAGAATACAAGATTACACACAAATCAAGAAAAAAGAAAGAAGTTTCCATAATATCCACACAAGTCGAGTAATCAAAAGCATGTGAGTGCACAAATTTTAGCAAAGAAAACGACAACAACAATTATACATCCACATGTGATGAGTGTGATCATGAGAAATCACCTTTTTCAAAAGAAATGGAAAAACTTTATGGAAGAGGTTATGATATTTTGAAACAACTTGGCTATAATGGAAAAGTATGTGGTGTTAAAGAACAAGGTTATGTGCCCATATAGAGCCTATCCCATAAGAACAAACAAGAGGTCTCAATTATTGTCCTTCAAACTAAATGAAAGCATCAATGAAACCTTCGCTCAATATCAATGTATCACATAAAACACTCCTAGGACACATATTGATTCATCTTCAAACACATGTCTTAGTGATGATTGGGGTTCATTATATTTTACACCCTCCTTTAAGGGAGAGTACAAAATCTCACAATCTAAACTTAGAGAGTCTTGTGTATGTATGACACCTTGTAGTAAGTACAAAGTATCTTTATCATAAAATAAAGGAACATCTTCTACTATTGTTCAAGAGAGTACCTTGTCAAAGATTCTCCAATCTTGCTTGATTACTCTTCCCCCAAGAACACAAAAGAAATTTTATAACAAAAGCTCATTTTGCGCTTATCATCTAGTGCATGGTCATTCAACCAATGAATGTAAGGCTTTGAATAATAAAATTCAACATCTTAAGGATTGTGGTCCTCTTGTGTTGATGCACCTACTTCCTCTAATTGATAATGATTTTCATCCTATCATGTTGCTCATCACTATGTGGCATTGGTAGCTATTATCTGTCTTGTTCATTTCCATTCATGGTGGTACAATCTTAGGTGCAACCATATTTATCTTGGCAGCAACATGATAGTCCTTGGTGGTTGTCTTCATCTCTACGCATGGGGGGCAAGGATAACTAGTTTTTGGGAGGTGTGCATTCTTTTCAAGGTCCCCCTTCCTCTCTTTCTACTTAAAATACCAACATAGCAAGTATGTTGACATTTTAAGTGGGGGTCATATTTTCCCCCACTCATTGTTTGAATGGTCCCTTCTTAGTGATGATAACATACATCTCCTAGGAAGTGTGACCTTTACATTGCAATTATTACATTGGCATTATTAGCATTATTTCATCTTGGCATGAGTTTCATTGATATTTTGACATTTCTTGCTTCACTTTGTTCATAGAGGATGAACTTAGTGTAGCATTGACATAATATCATGATCATTTTCCATGAGTGTCTAGCATAATTCAACTTGCTAGACTTATGAATTTTTTTATCCTATTCCGTGAGTGTCTAGTATAATGCATCTTGCTAACCTTATGAAGAAATTTTATCATATACCATGAGTGTCTAACATAATGCAACTTGTTACATCCTCTCTTTCCTCTTTGCATTAATTTTGACATTGTATGTTGTGTATCTTGTCTCGTTGCTTCATATCATACATTCATGTGTGTCCCTTTGTGCTTATGTTGATTTTCTATGGGATATTAGATCCTGGGGGCTTGCACACCCCTCTTGATCCTTTTCATCCTATCCCATCGACATTTATGCACTTGGAGCCCTCTTGGCGTATATTTGTCTACTTTAGTGTGAGTTTGAGCATAAGATCATACTTTCTCAATGATATAGTCCTTCAGATGAAGAAAGGAAAGGCCCCTAGCCCTGATGGTTTTCCCTTTAAGTTTTTTCAAGAATTTTGGGATACCATCAAAACGGATTTGTTGTCGGTGGTTCATGAATCTCATACAAACAAGTAGATTCTCAAGGCTATAAATTCCACCTTTCTTGCTTTAATACCTAAGAAAGAGGGTGCCAATTTCTTAGGATTTTTTGGCCCATTGCATTGTGAATTGTGACCTAAAAGATTATCACTAAGTTAATTTTTGAAAGACTAAAGAGGTGTTTGAGCCCCTTTATTTCTCTTTAACAGTGACGTTTTGTTAGGGGTAGGCAGATTGTGGATGGTATAATGGTGGCAGTTGAAGCTATTCATTCCAAGTCCTCTTCCAAAGAAAAATCCATGTCCATTAAATTGGATATGTCTAAAGCCCAAGACAGAGTCGGGTGGTCCTTCCTTTAGTGTCTACTTTTGGATTTTGTCTTCCACTCAGAATGGGTCTCTTAGGTTATGAGTTGTGTGACCTCGTCTTCCTTCCCTATTCTTGTTAAAGGATCCCCCTCACTTGCCTTTTCTGCAGGTCGAGGACTTAGGAAAGGGGACCCTCTTTCCCCTTATAAAGAAGGGGGATTCGTTGCTCGTGACTCTCTTTCTTATCAAGAGAGCCCTAGGGAATGAACTACCCTAAAATACCTCAGACCACCTCAAGGAATAATGCTCAATTGATAGGGTAAAAAGGAGAGAGTTCTATAATTAGAAAGAGTAGATCACAAAGATTTTTTGGATAAATTGGTGAGCTCTTGACCAAAGGACGACAATGTGGCACATAGATGACAACACGACGTGCTAACGTCCTAAAGGCACATTGAAATCTCATACGAATTGGAAATTGAGAATGTCATAGAAATGAACTTAAGCGACTACTACTGGACCCTAACTGTTAAGAAGTCTTAAGAATGTAGGAAAATAACAAATTATAACAAACAGTAAAACAAAGAATGCAAATGATAAGAGGAAAGGAGAGAAAGAAAGTACTCACAACAACCCAAGCAATGAAGCCTCCAACAAATGAATATCTTCAATACTTGCACATATAAGACCGTTGAAAAATGTTGGGGCTGTTTAGGGGCTTGCCATAATCAAACCCTTGTTTTAGTGTTCTCACCTCCACTTACAACTAGATATATAGATAGATAGAATAATAAACAAGAAAGAAAATAGAAAGGATAATAGACACAATGATAAAGTGCATAGATAAGGGATGCGAGAAGTCCCAAGATGCTTAAAGTCACAAGACAAGTAGAAAGATATCACCTACAAGGCTTGAGGAAGCCAAAGAGAGTGAGAGAGAGAGAGAGAGAATTGTGAGAGCCAAGAGAGTAGTAGAGAGAATTGTGAGAACTTGAGAACATTTTAGTAAGAAAGAGAGTTGTGCAAGCAAGAGAGAAGGAGAGAAAGACCAAGAAAATTCAAGAGAGAATCCAAGAGAGTTCAATAGAATGAAAGAGATAGATTTAAAGAGAGAAGAGGGAAAAGAAGGTTCCCAAGCGGTTGCAAGGCATCTTGAGGAATTACCACCAACAAAAGGAGGTGACAAGTGGCAAGGCACTCAAAAATGGTCATTTGAACATCAAAATGTTAGAGGATGCTAGTGTGTCATGCAGACATTTGCACGACGTGCTAGTGTCTAGACAAATCACGCTACAAAATGGTGGGAACGAAGAAACACAAGTTTTGATGCAAAGTTGATGTGAAAAGGTAGCTACTGAAAAAGGGGTCTTGAGCATCCTAAGAGGGAAAAATAAGGTTGATGCAAGGGCTAAAATGAGCCTACACAAATACTAAGGGAGTGGACACTAAAATGGATGCAAAAATGTAAGTGAAATTGTAAGGGGTGCAATTTTACGACATTACACCCCTTATCTATTTATTCTAATGGTTGAAGACCTTCAGAGGTTGTTGAAACAACATAGGGATATGGGTTCCATTCATGGCTGGAGTTGGGTGCATTGTTTAGATGTGTAGACTCATTTGCAGTTTGTTGATGATATGACTCTCATGGGTGTTGCTAGAATTGAGGAGGCAATTAACTTCAAGAATGCTTTGCATATTTATCTAGTGGCATTGGGCCAACAAATCAATGAGGGTAAGTCTCGTATCCTTTTCTTCAATACTCTTGCTTTGATCCATAACAGGATTGCCAACATTCTTCACTTTCAGATTGAAAAACTTCCTATGGAGTATCTGGGGATTCCCCTCTGTGCTGGCACCTTGAACAAGAATGCTCGATAAAAGATCTTGGACAAATTTTGGTTTAAGGTTAATCACTAGACCTTTAGATGGCTATCTTTTATTGGCAAGGTGACTCTTGTGTCTTCTGTTTAGGCTCTCCCTCTATATAGGTTCAAAGTGTTATCTGCTCCTAAGAGGGTACTCAAGGAGCTTGATTCCCTTACTAGAAAATTTTTATGGGCAAGGAATATTAACACTTAGAAATGGAGTTTGGTGAGTTGGGACCAAGTCTGCAAAACAAAGCATAATGGTGCCATTGGGCTTCGGTAGTCAGAGTTGAAAAGTCTATCTTTCGTTGCAAAATTATATTAGAGCTGGTGAAAATTTCCTGAGCATCCATGGGCTTGTGTTCTGAATCACAAATACTTTAGAGGAGTGGCTAATAAGGACATTCCTTGAATGAAATTGTCTGGTAAAGGTTCTATGATTTGGAACACTCTTAAAAGGTGTTCAAACCTCATTAAGGATGGCCTTTTTTGGATCATTAAAAAAGGGGAGCAAGCTCTTTTTTAAACTAATTCTTGGGATGGTCACCCTCTAATTCTATCATCTTTCCCTAATCTCTGACCTTTAAGTGAGATTTTTGTGGCTGCTAGATGGTCCAGGGTGGGCAGTTTCAAATGATTTTCTTATTTGGGAGGCTCTTTGGTCTATCAGTGGCAAAATATGAAAAGTTGGCCCGATGGTGGTTCTTAAGAAGAGCGAGATAATTTGGTGTCTATTCTAGCAGAGCAACCTTGTTGTTCTTCAGAGGATAATGATCTGCTTGCTTGGGGACATGAGTCTAAGGGTATCTAATCTGTTGCCTATACGGTGTTATAAATGTTGCAAGAATGGAAAGAGGAATGAAAGTGTTGTCATTGATGTCAACTAGTCAATTAGTTATCTACTAGTTGTTGTTGACTGTATATGTTGAGGATATTGAGAAAATTGTATTAAAGGAAGATTACAAGTATTTAGTTGTTAAGGTTGTTGCTCTGGTACTTGTCCCTATGTTTGTGCAAATCAAATATGTTAGTCAAGGTTGTTGAAGGTTGCTATATCCAGATTCTTGGCTATTGATTCTTTGTGAAGATCGAGTTGTGTTCACCAGTTGTGAACTATGCTTTTCTATATTCTGGTTGAGATCCAAGAGAAATGTTGTGGGTCTAAATTTCTCTTTGATGAAGTCTTTTGACTTGCGGCTTTAGAGAAAATATGTTCTGATTACATTGAAGATATTTTTGGTTTCTAGAAGTGTCGAGCTTAATTGTTCTATGTGTTTTACACTGGTTTGGTCGACCGTGTGTTAAGCACTATCTTCAAAGTTGATGAAGTGTGTTGGATCTATTATGGGTCTTGGTGAAGCGTGTGTTTGGGTCGCCCTCATTCTAATTCCACTCTAGGATGTTTGGTGATAGGATGTCGTTAGGTCCTAACACTTTAGTTGATAAATACATTAATATATCAATCGTGTAGTGTTCAAAGGCTATATGCAATATAGACATCTTGATTATCTCTCTCGGGTTTTCTAGATTTTGGACAACTGAAATAAAACTCTAAACTAAGAAGCCACTAAACTTAGAAAGCAGGAAATTGTTTATCTAGAAAGCTTGAAATAACTAAACTAGAAAGAAAAAAACTATAAACCTAAAAAGCATAACTAAACTAGAAAGCATGGAAATGATTAAACTAAGAAATGTATAAATTGTTGAAGAAGTAAAGTTTGTAAAGAAACTAGGAAACATTGATTTAACAAAAGATAAACATATAAACAACTGACAGAAAATGATTCAATAATCTGAAACAACTGAAAGAAGGTGCTCCGGAACTTCAAACACTAAACTCAAAGACTACAAACTCAACTACAACCTACAAGATTAGTCTTAACAAAATTACACACATGAAAATAGACTTTAATTCCAATTATTATCTACTAAATAAAAGTACAAAATTAAAAGTAAAATACTTGTCTATCTAATCTATAACCCTTCGAGTGGCCAGCTCTCAGGTGCTCCTATACCTAGCGCATATCACATACAATGGTAACTTTGAATTACTTCATTCACAAAACTCCATTCACATTATTCAGTAACTCCAAAAGTGGTGGGAAAAACTCATTTTATTCATATGAACAGTGTAACTTAGAAAACATAGTGCCAACATAACGATATTCTTCTGTATATTATTGTTTTCAACAGTTACATATTTATATAAGAGCAGCTAACAAAATCCTACTTTTCAGTTGGTAAAGTCTTCAACTGATTGTCAACAACTAACAAACTTTAAAGCCCATGACATGAAATATTAAAGAGGCTCGACACGAGCCATAAAGTCTTTAAAACTGAAAATAACAGAACTACAAAAACTCAATCCATTATGTATGCTCCTAAAGTTCTGGCGCCCATTCGCTTGTCTTCAATGGTGTCGAAGTCTATGTTAAACCTCTTTGACTGGGATGGTAACCGATTGTAGGAGTTGTCCTGTGGAATGCTCACAAACTAAACCATTAAGTCAGTGCAAATTAGCTTATTTCGACTAATTTTAAGAAATAAAGATTGTATGCTTATTCACAAAAAGAAAGCAATTACTTATCCTAAAGACAATTAATTGGCAGGGTAAGGATGGCTGAAAGATGTGAGGTTAAGTATTTAGTCCATTATATTGATGAGGTTACTTTTACCTCATCATTTCTTCCCCTTCCTAAGCCCGAGTAGATCCTCCTGCTCTTTGTTGTGCCCTTGCCCTTCATTTCCCAAATTCTTATTCATCTCCTCATATTTAGCATTGAGATCATACAGATCATCTGCCTCTGTATCCAGTTCCTCTGGTTCCTTCAAAAATCCTTGATGAAAAGTGACCCTTTGTACCCATCTTTCAAAAGTGTCATTACTCTGATTTGTATTGATGTGTGTTGCATGGGGTGGTGAAAGAAGTAGAGGTGGTCTATATCTCATGCCAATCCAATTAACCTTTAATTGCTCAAGGATATCGTCCAAGGCTATTGCCCTTCTGTAGGACCATTTAATATTAAGAGGTGAGATTACCTCTCTTTTCCTGAGATACATTGGAAGGGGGGTATACCTTTCTTCACATGCATGCCAGGCTTTCCCTATCAACTTTGGTCCTTGATCTTGAAAGTGATTATGACACAGTCGAAGGTTATTATTATACTTGCTTTGTACATTCTCTCTACATTTAACACCCAAAAATTGTGCTTTGAAATAGAAGGTCTTCCTATGGGGGTATCTCATTTGCAATTCGACAGTTTTCTCTACATGTGCATACTCCCTTGACCGATCCTGCCAATGAAGTTGATTACGCATTGTGGACATGAACGATCTCAATTGAACTTCTACCACAAAGAAATTAACAAAGAAATTTGTATATTCTTCCAAGAGAAAATTATGGACAAAGAATTCACATAATAAATCTTGTTGATCAGGAGTTGACTCAACAAATATCTTAACAAATTCTTTATCATTGGGGTCATGTAGCTGGTTATGGTGAATTCTATGTAACTTCCATCTTAGGATTTGTTCATTGAGGAACATAGAATACAACCTAGATGGTCTTCTACAAGCTAACAATAACTCACCAATTTCACAAGCATCCTATTTAGCTTTATATGCTTTGTGAAATGATTCTTTTAATAGCACTGTGGACGGGTGAAAATACTTGTTAGAAAATGAGCAGCAAACAAAAGAGTGCAAACAACAACTATAAACACCCTACACCTCAAGATTGGGAAAATGCTTAACTTAACAAAACAAAATGGAACCTTTCACCTTGTTGAGTTGTCTTTTGGTTGGCCCTTCGATCTTCGATGTAGTGTATGCTCCTTTGATGGCAAGAGATGCAAGATGAATGGAAAATAGGTGATAATGGATGCAAATGCAAAAATTTGGCTAAGTATGGCTTAAGAGAAAATTTTGCAAGAGTTTGGCTAGCATAAATGATCTCCTCCCAAAATAAGAGAAAAGAGGGGGTATTTATAGAGATTTTGGAATTCTCTAGGGAAATGGATGGTTGAGATTAAACCAACAAGGCCAAGATGTAGGGCTATAGTGAGTTGAGAACTCACAAGCCCTCACATTTTGACATGTGGCATGTGAAGTGGCTTGAAAAGGATGATGTGGACATGAGTTCGAAGGAGAGTACATGACATGGAGGTAGTACATAGTACCTTGGGATTGGGACAATATCTCCTCATAAAGGAGGTCCTTGTCCCCATGTGGGTGAGAGGACATGTGAAAAATTAAAAATTCCTCAAATATCCACATGGGGATAAGAGAGGGAATTTAAAATTCTTTGAAATGCATTGGGGGATTAAATGTGAATTAAAAATTCACATGGGGAATGGAGTGCCTTCTCCAAAAGGAGAGCCTTTAATAAGGTTGAATTAGGACACATTCCATAAATGACATGGGGATTAGATTGACCTAATTAAGTGATTAAGGTTGTTCATTGTTCTACAAATTAATGACATATTAGAGGCAAGTGGGAAATTATGAAGAGTTCACATGTGGCTTGATGTGACAAGTCAAAGATCACATGGGGAAGAGAAAATAGTTTAATATTCCTTGGAAGGATAAAAGGAATTAAAAATTCTTTGAGAGGTTGATTAGGCTAGTTAATGAAGGATTAGAGGAGGGTTAGGTGGCCAAGAGAGATTAGAGGCCAACTTGCAAAAGTTGGAAGATGTGACACATCCTAATTAAGGATTACGCATGTGCACATCCCTAATGATGAGATTATGAGAATAATTAGGATTAGGAAAGGGATGTGACATGTGAGGAATTAAATAAATGTCATATTTATTTAATTCATTTGATGAAAAAGAGGATTAAAGAGATAAGGTATTTATTTATTAATTAAATACCTCAGGGATTTGGTAGAATTAAGGATATTAATTAAATAATAGCGATATTACTTAATTAATGTGGATAAGGGGATGCTTAGACGAAAGGGGATAAATTTGGATAAATTAAGTGTCCAAATTTAAGTGTCTATAAGTACTAACTCCTTTTTCAGCCTATTATTCTCAAATTCTACATCTCTTAGGAAATAACATCTCTTCATCCATTTCATCAATAATGGAGGGATACGTACCTTAAACCATTCTAAAACAGTTGGTTTAGTTTGTGTCCCCTTGGATTCCATTATTGGCTTAGTGTCACTTTCCTGAAAATCCTGCTCTAACTCCACAATTCTACTCATAGAAGCATTAAGTTCAACTTTCTTCCTATTCCTTTATTCTTCAAAAGCATTCAAAATTTGCATAAAATTATTTTTCAAACCTTGAATATGCTTATCTTTCTCAGACAATGAACCATATTCTGCTTGCTTTGTTGATTCCATTGTTGGATTTGGTACTGCAACTGCTCAATGGCCTTGCCTTTTTGCTCCATCTTCATTGTCAATTTTGCAATCTCTTGATCCCTTTTATTTACAATTGTAGCATGTGCCTCAATTTCTTCTTGTCACTAGGTGATCTGTTCTGCATTACTCTGTAACTGAGATTTTAATTCAGCAATTTCTTTTTTCAATTTCTCTAATTCCTCCTCTTTCTGACTAGATTTTGCATCCCCTGTGTCCACAGAGAAAGATGGATTGGGAATTTCCATGTCAGTATGAGGTGCATTTTCCTTGGTACCAGGTACATTTCCAATTCTGTCAAGAAAAGGGGAGAGTCCCCCCACAAGTTCATCTTCAATCTCCACAAAATATGGCAACTGTACTTTTTCCTCTTCTTACTCCTTTGGAGATGGCATTCTTTTCTCTTCATCCTTAGGGAATTGATCAACATACTTTTCTATTTCACTTATTTCCTCATCGCCAAGCTGATTTTCAGTCTCCACTATTCTTGTTTGAGTCCTAGACTTTTTCTTTTTAGAAGTACTTCCTATGTCATAGGACACAGTTTCACTGGACTCTGTATACAACCTCTTGCTTCTCTGTAGAGGAGGGGTTGTTTGAAAAGTGACTTTAGTCCACTTCTTCCTCTTGTGAGGAGGCTCTTCATCCTCTCTAGAGTGCACAATTTCCACATCCCCTAACTGTATTGGGGTTTCTAACACATTTGGAAAAGTTTCTGGCGCATCGTCGCTAGGAGCCATTGAAGTTTGTTGGGATTCAGAAGCACCTAAGGCCTTAGAGGAGGGTTCTTCTAAAGATTGTTCTTTTTTTTAGAGGACTCACCCTCCTCAAGTGGTCTTTCAAATTCCACTTTTTCAAATTTTTGCAGAAATTTCTGCCACTTATTTTCTAGCTTTTTGCAAAAATGGTACTTGCATATCAACTGTATAAGGTCATGGTGTTTGAGGGGCCTTGTCCAACTTTATATTTTTCCATCATGGTAATAACTGAATGACACAAAAGGGCTAGTAAATTAACCCTAAGAGAAGTGTCCTCAATGCCATGGCGCAAATGAATTAGCAGACGGAAAGGGGGTCCCACTACTGTAGTTAATTGTCCTTCACAGGTGAAATATTTTATTATCCAGGCTACGACCATTCTCTAGGGTTTTGGGATAGATATTCTATGAAAACCTTTGTTCTGTCCCCTGGTACTTATGACAATTATAGGTTGAGGCTCCCCCTCCCTATGAAACAATTCTACTAGTCTTTGATAGGTAATATTGGTAGTTTCATTCAAATCAATTCCCCTATTTTCAAGACCAAAGATGAGCAATAATTTTCAGACTTACCCGGAAACGCTTGCCACGCACCACAGTCTGTCTGTCTACAAAATTCTCTACGAATTCTTTCACCAGCTGTTCGGTATATCCCTCAAACTTTTTCATAAATTCCAGCCAGCCAAATTTCTGAAATAGGCCTACAACATTACTCAATGGCAACAACTGAGCTGCTGAGGCTGGTTTATACTTTTTCTTGGCTCCTCCCATTTTACCTTCCTTTGTTGCTCTACCAAATTATGCGAAACTCTGTAATGTTTTCCTTGCTTCAATTAACTAGATTGCAGATCAAAAGGGACACAATTTCGATATAACCAATGGAAGAGGAGTTAATCACCTTACTTGAGTCCTTACTGAGTAATCATGAAAAAAATTCATGGGAAATTACGCAACCATTCCCGCACTTTTAGCAATCGTGCGATGGCACAATTTTCAAAATTGAGAGAGGGAATGGTTCATGCCATTTAATTAATCTCTATTCAAAATAATTACTAACTTTAAGTAAATAAATATGTATGCCCCTTACGTCTTGTCATTAAAACAAACATCACTCACCTTTGCTGACATAATCAGATAGTTACATGATTTGGTGAGGGTGGTGGTGGATAATTATGACATGGATGGGATGGTTTAAATGATGGAAAAAATTATTATGATGAAAGAGTTGTCATAATAATTTCATTTATTACGGAAATATTTGATATGATATGACAAAATGACAATTAGGGAGTGAATCTTGAGGTAGCAGGAAAATTAAATGATGGGCATATGCGGAACTTAGGAAAAATGAAAATACTGAAAAAAGAAAGAGCTTACAAAAATCTGGTGCATTGCCGAAAAATGCAGCGGAGGTAGAATAAGAAAAAGTTTTGGAGCATCGTTGAGAGATGTCATCAAAACACAGCAAAAAAATTAAAGATTCTGGAGCATCGTTGAAGGATGCAGCTAGAGCAACAACCAAAAATTTCCATAGCATCGTGTTGGGAATAGGATGCCATTTAATTGCAATCCTAAACATATTTCATGTATCTCCTAAGTCCTTGGAAAGTGTTCCCCAACACTAGGATTAGAAAGAGATTAAATTCAAATGAAATGAACATGTAAATTGAAATTTGTAATTATTCCTAAACGATAGAAACATGTGGGGATGCCCAAGAAGAGATCCTACAAAATAGGATCACATGGAGTGCACACATGGAAGGTGGAACCCACCTTGTTTAAGTTAACTATTTGGAGGATTGATAACACTTTAGTAATGCATGTTTCAATCCTACAAGTTAGGGATTGATATTTACATGAGTGGAGTTCAGTTCAGTATCAGTTCAGTTCAATTCAGTTAAGTTCAATTATGGTTCAGTTATCTTTAGTTGCATGTAGTTAGTTTTAGTTGAATGCTAGTTGACTTGAGTTTGCTTGAGTTGCATGACTAATAACTTTAGTTGCATGACAGATAACAAGTGGATACATTCAATTAAGTGGGGATGATCAATCATGCATAATGTTTGCATGAATTGGTGGAGACATATGTTTCAGTTAACTAAGATTGACTTGGACCCACCTTGGGCGCCCAAGTTGGCATCTTTGAGTTAACACCTTTTGCATGAGAAGATATTTACAAGGCTCAGTTAAGTGAGCCCATTCTTGGATGCCAACTTTGATGTGATGCTTGCAACATATTTTCTTGACCAACAATCAGTTAAGTGTTCAATTTGGGGTGCCTATATTGAGGAGACTTTGGTTTTGACTTCATGTTACAGTGTGGAACTCTACTTGCACAATCTAGGCATGGTTTTTTGAGAGGAGCTTTATGCTCTTGTATTTGATAACTCTTATGAGTTTACATACTCATTAATTATCTATTTATTGCAGGAATTGCATCAGAGTTTATTGCAAGTTAGCAGGTTGAGCTTGTGCATGTGTGAGGGTTTGAATCATGGCATGGGACGTGTGGATTCATGCTTGGTCACATGGAATGCATGGAAAGCTTGTGCTGCAGAAAGTGTATGAGAGTTTATTGTGGGCTGTGAAGAAGGATTGTTGAGGGAAAGGAAGCATATCAATCAAGGATTGATATAGTATTATTGTAATCTTGTTCTAAGGTTAAATAATACAAGCACTATTGATTCTGGTGGTGGAGTTTTTTTCCAAAAGAGTTTCTCCATGTATATGTTGTGTCACTTCTATCTTCTTGTCTTATTCTTCTACAATCTTCTGTCTCTTTCTACAATTGGTAAAATTGATCTAAACAAGATTAATCATACATAAAGAATTGTGACAAAGAACATTAATTAAATCTACAGTCACATAGGTTTACAAGTTTTAAGCTACAATTTCACCTTCATTTTCAACACATTATCGAAAGATACAGCCGAAGCAGCAATCAATAAGGCCTTAGAGGAGGGTTCTTCTAAATATTGTTCTTTTTTTAGAGGACTCACCCTCCTCAAGTGGTCTTTCAGATTCCACTTTTTCAATTTTTTGCAGAAATTTCCGCCACTTCTTTTCTAGATTTTTGCAAAAATGGTACTTGCATATCAACTGTATAAGGTCATGGTGTTTGAGGGGCCTTGTCCCAAATTTATATTTTTCCATCATGGTAATAACTGAATGACACAAAAGGGCTGGTAAATTAACCCTAAGAGAAGGGTCCTCAATGCCATGGCGCAAATGAATTAGCAGACGGAAAGGGGGTCCCACTACTGTAGTTAATTGTCCTTCACAGGTGAAATATTTTACTATCCAAGCTACGACCATTCTCTAGGGTTTTGGGATAGATATTCTATGAAAACCTTTGTTTTGTCCCCTGGTACTTATGACAATTATAGGTTGAGGCTCCCCCTCCCTATGAAACAATTCTACTAGTCTTTGATAGGTAATATTGGTAGTTTCATTCAAATCAATTCCCTTATTTTCAAGACTAGAAAGACGAGCAATAATTTTTAGACTTACCCGGAAATGCTTGCCACGCACCACAGTTTGTCCGTCTACAAAATTCTCTACGAATTCTTTCACCAGTTGTTCGGTATATCCCTCAAAATTTTTCATAAATTCCAGCCAGCCAACTTTTTGAAATAGGCCTACAACATTACTCAATGGCAACAACTGAGCTGTTGAGGTTGGTTTATACTTTTTCTTGGCTCCTCCCATTTTACCTTCCTTTGTTGCTTTGCCAAATTCTGCGAAACTCTGTAATGTTTTCCTTGCTTCAATTAACTAGATTGCAGATGAAAAGGGACATAATTTCGATATAACCAATGGAAGAGGAGTTAATCACTTTACTTGAGTCCTTACTGAGTAATAATGAAAAAAATTCATGGGAAATTATGCAACCATTGCCACACTTTTAGCAATCGTGCGATGGCACAATTTTCAAAATTGAGAGAGGGAATGGTTCATGCCATTTAATTAATCTCTATTCAAAATAATTACTAACTTTAAGTAAATAAATTTGTATGCCCCTTACGTCTTGTCATTAAAACAAACATCACTCACCTTTGCTGACATGATCAGATAGTTACATGATTTGGTGAGGGTGGTGGTGGATAATTATGACATGGATGGGATGGTTTAAATGATGAAAAAATTATTATGATGAAAGAGTTGTCATAATAATTTCATTTATTATGGAAAGATTTGATATGATATGATGAAATGACAATTAGGGAGTAAATCTTGAGGTGGCAGGAAAATTAAATGATGCGCATATGCAAAACTTAGGAAAAATGAAAATACTAAAAAAGGAAAGAGTTTACAAAAATCCGGTGCATTGCCGAAAAATGCAGCTGGGGTAGAAGAAGAATTTTTTTTGGAGCATCGTTGAGAGATGTCATCAAAACACAGCAACAAAATTAAAGATTCTGGAGCATCGTTGAAGGATGCAGCTAGAGCAACAACCAAAAATTTCTAGAGCATCGTGTTGGGAATAGGATGCCATTTAATTGCAATCCTAAACATATTTCATGTATCTCCTAAGTCCTTGGAAAGTGTTCCCCAACACTAGGATTAGAAAGAGATTAAATTCAAATGAAATGAACATATAAATTGAAATTTGTAATTATTCCTAAATGATAGAAACATGTGGGGACGCCCAAGAAGAGATCCTACAAAATAGGATCACATGGAGTGCCCACATGGAAGGTGGAACCCACCTTGCTTAAGTTAACTGTTTGGAGGATTGATAACACTTCAGTAATGCATGTTTCGATCCTACAAGTTAGGGATTGATATTTACATGAGTGGAGTTCAGTTCAGTATCAGCTCAGTTCAATTCATTTAAGTTCAGTTATGGTTCAGTTATCTTCAGTTGCATGTAGTTAGTTTTAGTTGAATGCTAGTTGACTTGAGTTGACTTGAGTTGCATGATTAATAACTTCAGTTGCATGACAGATAACAAGTGGATACATTCAATTAAGTGGGGATGATCAATCATGCATAATGTTTGCATGAGTTGGTGGAGACATGTTTTAGTTAACTAAGATTGACTTGGACCCACCTTGGGCGCCTAAGTTGGCATCTTTGAGTTAACACCTTTTGCATGAGAAGATATTTACAAGGCTCAGTTAAGTGAGCCCATTCTTGGGGGCCAACTTTGAGGTGATGCTTGCAACATATTTTCTTGACCAACAATCAGTTAAGTGTTCAATTTGGGGCACCTAAATTGAGGAGACTTTGGTTTTGACTTCATGTTACAATGTGGAACTCTACTTGCACAATCTAGGCATGGTTTTTTGAGAGGAGATTTATGCTCTTGTATTTGATAACTCTTATGAGTTTACATACTCATTAATTATCTATTTATTGCAGCAATTGCATCAGAGTTTATTGCAGGTTAGTAGGTTGAGCTTGTGCATGTGTGAGGGTTTGAAGCATGGCATGGGACGTGTGGATTCATGCTTGGTCACATGGAATGCATGGAAAGCTTGTGCTACAGAAAGTGTATGAGAGTTTATTGTAGGTTGTGAAGAAGGATTGTTGAGGGCAAGGAAGCATATCAATCAAGGATTGATACAATATTATTGTAATATTGTTCTAAGGTTAAATAATACAAGCACTATTGATTCTAGTGGTGGAGTTTTTTTTCAAAAGGGTTTCTCCATGTATATGTTGTGTCACTTCTATCTTCTTGTCTCATTCTTCTACAATCTTCTGCCTCTTTCTACAATTGGAAAAACTGATCTAAACAAGATTAATCATACAAAAATAATTGTGACAAAGAACACTTAATTAAATCTACAATCACATAGGTTTACAAGAATTAAGCTACAATTTCACCTTCATTTTCAACACATTATCGAAAGATGTAGCCGAAGCAGCAATCAAAATTTTCTGGAGCATCGTTGAAAGATGCAGTCAGAGCTGCAACCAAAAAATGCATAGAAAGCTTGTGCTGCAGAAAGTGTATGAGAGTTTATTGTAGGTTGTGAAGAAGGATTGTTGAGGGAAAGGAATCATATCAATCAAGGATTGATACAGTATTATTGTAATCTTGTTCTAAGGTTAAATAATACAAACACTATTGATTATGGTGGTGGAGTTTTTTCCAAAAGGGTTTCTCCATGTATATGTTGTGTCACTTCTATCTTCTTGTCTCACTCTTCTACAATCTTCTGTCTCTTTCTACAATTGGTAAAATTGATCTAAACAAGATTAATCATACACAAAGAATTGTGACAAAGAACACTTAATTAAATCTACAGTCACATAGGTTTACAAGTTTTAAGCTACAATTTCACCTTCATTTTCAACACATTATCGAAAGATGCAGTCGAAGCAACAATCAAAATTTTTTGGAACATCATCGAAAGATGCAATCGGAGCTGCAACCAAAAATTTGTGTCACTTCTATCTTCTTGTCTCATTCTTCTACAATGTTTTGTCTCTTTCTACAATTGGTAAAATTGATCTAAACAATATTAATCATACACAAAGAATTATGACAAAGAACACTTAATTAAATCTACAGTCACATAGGTTTACAAGTTTTAAGCTACAATTTCACCTTCATTCTCAACACATTATTGAAAGATGCAACCGAAGCAATAATAAAAAATTTCTAGAGCATTGTCGAAAGATGCAGTTGGAGCTGCAACCAAAAATTTATGGAACATCGTCAAAAGATGCAGTTGGAGTAGCAACCAAAATTTTTTGGAGCATCGCAAAAAGATGCAGCTGGAGCAACAACCAAAAATTTTTGGAGCATTCAAACAAATTTTGGAGCAACCAAATAGTTCTAGAGCATCATCGAAAGATGCCGCCAGAGGAAAGGAACAACAAAATTCTAGAGCATCACTGGGAGATGCAGCCAGAAGAAGGAAGAAGAATGTGACATCTTGGCCTTTGAATTCTTGAAGCATTATTGAGTGATGCATCAGAATGCAGGATTAGAACAAGGAACAACACAAGTCAATTGTACAAGTTCTGGAGCATAGCAACAAGTTCCAGAGCACCGCAGCAACCAAGCCAACAAGTTTTGGAGCATCACAACAGGGTACGCCGAAATTTTTGTTTACCAAAAATGAAGTCCTACAAATAGACAAAATTTAGCCAAATCCAAATGATGAAGTTTATGAAGTTTTTTTTTTAATATATTATTTAGTTGGCGTTTATTATGGGAAAAACTATATTGACTCTACCATAGCAGAGTCAATGCACTGGATTCCCCCCTACATTTCTACCATTCTTGTAAATTCCTTTCTATCAGCAAGCTTGTGGTAGACGCGTAATCGATGTCCATTAACTAGGAGAGTTCGAGTATCACCATCAATGGGTTTCAACTAAATCAAACCGTTTGCAAATACCTCAAAAAATTCATATGGTTCAAGCCAATGCATTCTGAGTTTTCCCTGGCAATCCTTGTATCTGGAATCGAACAATAATGCCCAATCCCCATTATGGAATTCTCTCTCCTTGATATGTTTATTATGCCAAACCTTGTATTGTTGTTGCACCAACTCAGTTTGATGGATGGCATCCAAACAGAGTTCATCCAATTCACTAAGCTGTAAAACTCTCTATCTGGGCTCATTTAAGATCTATACCCAACTCCATGGCTATCCTAAAAGTTTGGAGTTCAAATTCAATGGGAAAGAGAGGTTTCTTCCCAAAAACTAACTCGTATGGACTATACCCAGTAGTTGATTTCTAGGTGGTGTTATAAGCCTAAACAGCTTCAGGTAGTTTTTGAGCCCAGTCTTTCCTTCCCGATGAAACAATTTTTGTTAAAATGTTTTACAATTCCCTATTAGTGAACTTGACTTGTCCATTTGCCTGAGGGTGGTAGGGTGAGGACTTCTTGTGGTTCACCTGGAAATGATCTGTGAAGGCTAACAGAACCTTAGACATAAATTGGGGGCCCTAATCCATGACAATTGTCCTAGGAGCTCTGAATCTGAGGAAGATTTTGTTGTAAAGGAAATCAACTACTTATTCCTCCCTAGAAACACATAGGGCTTGCACTTCTACCCACTTAGTCAGGGAGTCGGTACAAACCAAAATGTACTCATTTCCTTGTGAAGGAGAGTCTATAGGGTCGATGAAATCCAATCCCCATTTTTCAAATGGTTCAAGGACTACCTAAGGCTGTAGGGGAATTTCATTAGATGCAGTTGGTCTTCCTATCCTTTGACATTCATCACATCTACAAATATATTTCTTGATATCCTTATGCATAAAAGGCCAGTAGTATCCTGCTCCCAAAATCTTGTGGGTTGTCCTTTTAACAGAATAATGCCCTCCAGAAGGATCATCATGATAGGCTCTAAGGATACTATAGGTCTCAACTACCCTAACACAATGTCATAGAACCATATCAGGTCCACATCGAAATAGGATCCCATTCATCCATTTGAAAGGGGCATTTTCTCTAACAAGGCGTTTCTTTTGTTTTGATGAAAAATGAGGTGGTACTTTAGCAGTGGCCAAGTAGTTTTAGTAGAGGTGGTGAATAGATTTTCATCTGGGAACTCATCTTGTACCGGAGCACAATCACCATCATGTTTAATTCGGGATAATAAATTTGCAACTACATTGGACTTCCCTGGTTTGTCAATAATTGTTACGTTGAATTCCTGAAGAAGAAGCAACCACCTAATTATCCTTACATTTACTACAGGTTTATTCATGAGGTACTTGATGGCTAAGTGATCTGTGTATACTGTGAATTTGTATCCCATGATGTAATGTCAAAATTTATTGATTGCATGAACCACAACCAAGAATTCTATCTCTGTTGTGGTATAATTCCTTTCTGTTGGAGTCAGATTCTTCCTGATGAAATATATGGCATATTTTCCCCCATTCTCATCTTCTTGTCCTAAAACTGCTTTAATGGCATCATTGGATGCATCAACATAGATATGGAATGGAAGGTTCCAATTAGGTCCACGAAGGACAGGAGCATAGATGAGTTTCTCCTTGATGATATCAAAAGATGACTAACACTTAGGTGTCCAGATAAACTCTACATTCTTCTGAAGAAGGGAGAACATAGGGCCCACGATCTTGCTGAAATTTTCTATGAATCTTCGATAGTATCCAGCATGCCCTAATAAACTTTTGACATCAGTCTAGGTTTTGGGGTCTCGATTTGTTGTATTACTTCAATTTTCCTAGGATCAACCTTAATCCCTTCAGCTGAAATATGGTGTCCCAACACTATTCCTTGTTCTACCATTATTAGACATTTCTCATGGCCTAGGGACAAATGATGATCCTCACATCGCTTCAACACCTTATCTAGATTTTGGAGAGCCTCATCAAAGGTTGAACCATATACAATGAATTCATCCATATAAACTTCCACACACTCATTCACCAACTCAACAAATATAGTCAGGATGGATCTCTGGAACATTGCAAGAGCATTACATAGCCCAAAAGGAAGAACCCGATATGCAAATGTCCCCCAAGGGTAGGTAAAGTTCATCTTATCCTGGTCTTCTGTTGCTACTTGTATCTAGTTGTAACCACTAAATCCGTTCAAGAATGAAAAATATTTCCTCCCAGCCAAGTTATCCAACACCTGGTCTACAAATGGTAGAGGGAAATAATCTTTGTGTGTTGCTTTGTTAAGTTCCCTATAGTCTAGACACACTCTCCACTTCCCATTTTTCTTTAGAACCACAACCAAGGGTGACACCCATTTGCTGTCAAAAATTAGATAAATAAACCCTACTTGTAGGAGTTTCTTAATTTTAGTTTTAACGATGTCTTTCAGGGCAGGATTGAGTCTCCATTGTGGTTGGCGAATAGGTTGAACATACTTAGTATAGATATGATGAGTACACATACTTGGGTGTATTCCTCTCATATCTTTATAGTCCCAAGTCAAAGCTTTAGATCTATTCACTAGGGTGTCAAACAATTTGTCTTCTTCCAGCTTAGTCAACCAATTGTTAATGTTCAAAGTTTTTCCTAGTAGCAACATAATGGTTTTAACTTCCGGATGGTTGGATGTGACAATATACATGGGCCTTATCAAGTTGTTAAGAGGACAACTATGAGGTATGGTCTTGTGAATCCTAGCAACACCTACAAAGAAATGGTGTGTTTTTGGAACTAAGTTTGTCAAAGGACAAGGCAATCCCATGAAACTGGAATTATCAAATTCTGTGTGATCTATGTTGATTGGGTGTCTTAGGATCTCTTCTATGTTTCTCACCTCCTCACCACTCAAATCCATAGTAAGACTTTCCACGTTTTTTTCCAATTCATCCTCTAATTCTTCACCATGTTGTTTGATGACTACCATGGCCAGTGAAGCCAAATATTCCTGTCCGTTGGGGCTTTCTAGTTTATCAACCCATACTTTATTATGTTTGGTAAGCTTGGCAGGAGGATACAAAAACAAATGTTTACTATTAGGTCCATGTGAAATGGTCATCCCTCCTTCTCTACAGTCAATTTTGGCTGCAACAGTAGCCAACCATGGTCTTCTGAGAATTATTGGATAACTATCTTTAGGTGTAAGGGACTCAATTATTTGAAAATCTACCTGTCATTCCCATCTATCCACCTTAACAAGAACATTTTCAATGATGCCCTTGGGAATAACTATGGATTGGTTTGCCATCTGCAAGACTATAGTTGTGGGACGTAAATCGGTAAGTCCCAACTTTTCCATCACATCAATAGTAATTATGATAATGACTGCTCCAAGGTCCACTAAGGCATTAGGTATTGCTACCTCATTAACTGTTACTGTTATAAGTGGACTACCTGGATCGTCATATTTCGAAGCAGTGGTCCTTCCAATCAACAAGTTAGCTAGATAATTGTTTATGTGAACATTATTTATTCATTTGGTTTCCTCCCTGGAGTTTTGATACACAATTGTTTGATCATCTGGTTCAACTCAGGAATCTCCTTAATCACTTGTAGCAAAGGGACTTCAATCTACAACTATTTAATTTCTTGTATTAATGCAGTTTCGGTAGATGTGGTCATTTCTAGAGTATCTTTCACGATGATTGGTTTCAGAAGCTTTAGAAAAGGTGCTTTAATTTTTTCTTTAGGAGTGGGATCCTTCAAAATATTAGTTGGAGAGTGACCCCCCTCCTCCTAAGGTAGTTCGAAAGCTCCAGCTGAAGATGGCGGGTCGAGCTTATTTTGAGCAACTTCTGGGGTTTGTTATACAGATGTGGGCATTGTAGTTGTCTCAATAGACTTATTTATAGGTTCATCTAGAATTTCTTCAATAGTCGACTGCGAAAGTGTTTTCCAAACCTCAATTGCAAGTTTCCACAGTGTATCGCATTAAGTCCAATGACATTGTCTTGTTTGGTGGAATACATTGGAGTATTTGGGCAATTGTTCTTTGGATTAGGAAAAGGTTGTGCCGAAAGTTGTGGTTGGTTAACTTGTTCATTTTTTTGAGTATTTTGGGAGGAGGTAAAAGATTCTGCTATTGATTAGGCATCCTTATAGGACCAGTATAAAACATATACTAAGGTTGATTCCATTGAGGAATAGGATTATGAGGGTACCACTGTTGTTGAGGCTAGTTAGGCCACTGGGGATTACCCAAGATTGATTTTCCCATTTAGGTGGTCCCCAAGGATAAGTTACCTAGTTAGGTGGCACTGGAGGTGGTGCCTAAGGCCAGGGTGCTTCCTATTGATTATTGTTCCAGTTGGGTTGAGGTCTCCAGTTATGGTTTGAATTCTAGCTATAGGAAAAAATCCCTCCAGTTCTTTGATTTACAACATTGATCTCTTCCTTAACCAAAGGTGTTCTTTTCTTGGAATTCTTAATGGCATTCATAAGCTCACACTGATTAGTGGGGTGACTCTTGTCACAAACTTGACATACATCAATTTTGTCAACTTTGTCTAAAAGGCATTCCCTTAGCAAATGTTTGTTCCAACACCTGGGGCAATAAATGGACAAAGTCTCAGGATTTCATGTTTTAGCCTGTATGATGTCTAATGTGGTGTTTAGCTGAACCAGAATGTCAGTCTTGAAATTGGATAGCTCTTCACATAGTTTGCCTATTTCATTGGAACCTTTAAAGAGGGTGGACTTTTGAATACCTCCTCGAGTATGAGAGAAATTCTAACACAGTTCAGTAATATCATCAAGCCCCAGTTGGGACACGTCTCCTTTTCCCATTAAATCCAAGCTCCTTCGAGCTTTGTCATCGTAACCCTTGAGGAATATGGTCTTCAAAATATCAAGACTTATAACTTCTCCACCGCATCGTTTAGATAAGAAGATAAACCTATCTAAGTAATCCTCTAGACTTTTGTCCTCATTTTTCCTTATTTTGAACAGTTCTTCTTTCCTATCGTTGATCCTGCAGTAACTTTGGTATTTCTCCAAAAAGGTAGACTTCATTTCATCCCAGGAGGTTATCAATTGAGAAGCTAATCCCATAAACCAATGCATGGTTGAGTCTTTCAGAGTGGAGGGGAAAAGCTTTAGTTTTTGGTTATCACTCTTATAGTCATATGTCTGACACAAGACTTTAAACTCAAATAAAAACTGACCAGGGTCCTCAGTAGACAAACCTTGAAAGGTTGGCAAGAAGGCTGGTGAGATATTTTTCATTGTTGTATCGTCATCTGCATCAATAGCAATAGGATAGGTGAATGTGTGTGGTGGTGGATGTTGAAGGGAATGTGGTCCTCTTCAAGGATTTGCTCAGTTGGGCGAGGCTCTAGAGTTTGCAAAGGAGTACGCTCCTCTAAAACTATGTGTTTTCTTTCAGGGGTATGTGGGAAGGTCTCAGGTTGACCCTGCTCGGTCAATTCCTTGGTAAGTTCTTGATTTGAGTTTCCTTCCTCCCTACTTGTGGTTGGTACATCGATTGGGGGTTTTTTTGGTATGAATCTTCCATGGGGGCTTCGTTTCCTAACCATGCAAAAAAAGAAACCAAAGGACTGTTTTTGTTCCTAAAAGAGGTATTCAAGGTATCTCCTACTAACACTAGAAAAAGAAGGATCCCCGACAATGATGCCAAAAAGTGATAGGTTGTCGTTAGGTCTTGACACTTTAGTTGATAAATACATTAATATATTGTCTGGGTAGTTTTCAAAGGCTATATGCAATAAAAGACATCTTGATTACCTCTCTCAGGTTTCCTAGATGTTGGACAACTGAAATAAAATTATAAACTAAGAAGCCACTAAACTTAGAAAGCAGAAAATCGTTTATCTAGAAAGCTTGAAATAACTAAACTAGAAAGCAGAAAACTATAAACCTAAAAAGCATAACAACTAAACTAGAAAGCATGGAAATGATTAAACTAAGAAATGTATAAATTGCTGAAGAAGTAAAGCTTGTAAAGAAACTAGGAAACATTAATCTAACAAAAGATAACAATCTAAACAACTGACAGAAAATAATTCAATAATCTGAAACAGCTAAAAGAAGGTGCTCTAAAACTTTAGACACTAAACTCAAAGACTACAGACTCAACTACAACTTGCAGGATTAGTCTTAACAGAATTACACACATGAAAATAAACTTCAATTCCAATTATTATCTACTAAATGAAAGTACATAATTAAAAGTAAAATATTTATCTATCGAATCTATAACCCCTCGAGTGGCTAGCTCTTGGGTGCTCCTATGCCTAGCTCAGATCGCATACACTAGTAAAGCTGAATTACTTCATTCACATTATTTAGTAACTCCAAAAGTGGCAAGAAAAACTCATTTTATTCATATGAAAAGTGTAACTTAGAAAACATAGAGACAACATAACGATATTCTTTTGTATATTATCATTTTCAACATTACATATTTATATAAGAGCAACTAACAAAATCCTACTTTTTCAGTTGGTAAAGTCTTCAACTGATTGTCAACAACTAACAGACTTCAATTCCCATGACATGAAATATTAAAGAGGCTCGACACGAGCCATAAAGTCTTTAAAACTGAAAATAATAGAACTACAAAAACTCGGTCCATTATGTATGCTCCTAAAGTTTTGGCGCCCATTCGCTTGTCTTCAATAGTGTTGAAGTTTGCGTTAAACCTCTTTGATTGGGATGGTAACTGATTGTGGGAGTTGACTTGTGGAATGCTCACAAACTAAACCATTAAGTTAGTGCAAATTAGCTTATTTCGACTAATTTCAAGCAATAAAGATTGTACACTTATTCACAAAAAGAAAGCAATTACTTATCCTAAAGACAATTAATTGGTAGGGTATTATATTGATGAGGTTATTTTTACCTCATCATTTGGTGCTGACCTAATTTGTATTTGAAGTTGGATGGTCGACTTTGTATCTTTTCAAGGTTGGAGATAGTATAAATATAGAATGAGCTAGCAATGAAAATTGTACACAAGAAAAGAAGGAAGATAAGTGAAAGAGCAGACACAAATTTTATGCTATTTTGAATGTGTGTGAGTTCTATATGTGGTTGATTAGTGTGAAGCTTAATGCTGAGTTTCCAGATGCAGTCAGCAGAAGGCAAATTCTATCATTCATGCAAGTTGATCAATGATTGTGATGGAATCCTTTGTTGCATTGGAATTGTTGTCTCTATGTAACAAGTCTTCTTTGTCTTCTTTTGTATCTCCGGGTTGTAGCCCTATGAATAGTGAGTCCTTATTGTAGGCAGTGAGCCTTATCTCAAGAAGTGAGCCTTATCTTAGGTAGTGAGCCTTATTTCAAGCAGTAAGCCTTTTTGTAATCGGTTTGATATTCTCTGTAGTGTGAGTTAATCCTCACTGTGGTTTTTCCCTCATTAGGTTTTCCACGTAAATTTGGTGTTATTGTGTTTGTGCATTGGCATTTGATGGCTAATCATTTAATCAGTTTATGTGTTAGTTCCAGTAATTGAATTTAAGGTTATAATTTATGACAACTAATTCACCCCCCCTCTCAGTTGTCCTATTCAACAATAAATTGGAATTCAATAGTAATGTTTGAGTAACAATAATCATGTTGCATCAATATGTCTTAGTAGCATGATACCATTTAAATCAAAATGGTGATGTTTGAGCTACCAATGCCACTAATGAATATGGGTTTTTCTGTAGTTCATGATACTTGCACCCTACTTTGAGTTTTCCCTTTTTTGTTCATCATAAAACTATTAGGAGATTGATCCTTCATTAATCTTCCATCACAATTTTTAGGATGTCAAACTAATCATTTTCAAGCTTTATTTTTAACACCATTAGATGTAAAAGGAAATATATAGGTGCAAGTAGTGAATTCAAAACCAATATGTTGAGGAAAGAGACTACTCAATTGGAGCAATGAAGCCAATGCACAACCAAGAGGGAAGGGAGAGAAGGGGATTCGTTGAAAACTAACTTGAAAGTTTTGGGGAGTATATGAAATTAGGAAATAGAATTAATCATCATCTATTTGATGGCTTGCTAAGCAATTTGATGAGGTAAATTGTGTCGAATATTTTTAATTTTTTTTTGTGAGAAGCCATTTAATACTACCAATAATGAGAAAATGGCAAAAGACAACCAATTAATGTGAAGGTAGAGCATGGTAGATGATGTTTTTTTTTTAAATGAAGAAAAAACATGGTGTCAACCTTAATCCTAAGTGAACATTAATCCATAATAATAAGAATTATCTAATACTAAAATTTAATAAAAATAAAAATAAATATTAATATCATAAAATAATATAATAGTACAAATATAATAATATAATACTAATATAATAGAATATAATAATCTTAATAAAATAATACATTGGCAATGTCTTAATAATGGATCATCGCGACATAAATATACCACATTCTCCATTAATTTTAAGTTTAATTATAGGGTTGGGTACAATTAGAATTTATAAAGGTTCAAAGCATTACAATTAGGATTTGTAAGAGTTCAATTATGCGTTGAGTTTGGGTTCAACTAGAGTTGGGGTTCAATTGGGATCATGATCATATAAGAATAGTATTATTTTATATTAGGACGTTGTTTGCTCATAATTTTTTTGATAATAAATTAATATATATTAATAATTATATCTTAATATAATAAAAAAGTTAATAATAAACTTAATTAACTTATAATAAGGGTAGCTTCTTTATAATTTAATAAAAAGTTATTTTTATTAAAATAATAATTAATTATTAACTATTATAGTTAGGGTTATGGTTAACTTATTATTATAATTAACTAGAATGACAACTTAGCCTAATTAATAGATTATACTTAACATTCATAAAATAATAATAATAAGGATTATGGTTTAATTGGTGTTCAATTATGGTTAGGGTTTAGTTTGAGTGGGTTAGGGTTTCAACTTAGGGTAACAATTAGAGTTGAGATTATGATTCAATTAGTATAATAGTTGGGATTAGGGTTAAACTAAGGTTGAGGTTATATTTAGGTTAGGATTAGGGTCATGAATAATTAATTATTTTATTACCAAACCAAAATAGGTAAAAGTTAAATGACTCATGTAATTGAATTATGTATGTTGAGGATTGTTCAAGTCAATTTATAGAGATTTTGAAAAAACATACAAATAAATATAAGGAGGTCAATTATGCATGCACTTAGATATAAAACTTATGTTAAAATTCTACAACACAAATAAATAAAATTATTATATTCTACCTTTAACCTTAATTAAACCTTAACCATAACCCTAACACTAAGTAAATGCTAACCCTAATTGAATTCTATCTCCAACCTTAAGTAAAACCTAACCCTAATCAAACCCTAACCCTATTTTAACTCTAACTCTAACCCTAAATAAACCCTAACCATAATCATATGTGAACATTAACCCTCATCTAACTAAAAAATTACCCTAATTAAACACCAACCCATATTAAACCATAAACTTGATTGAAACCTTACCCTAAAGAAACCCTAACCCTAACCATAAGTGAACATTAACCCTAATTGAATCAAAACTTTTACCCTTATTAAACCTAAACCTTAGTTAACCCTAATCAAGATTGAAGCCTATACCTAACCCTAATTACATGTTGACCTTAATTGAACTCAAACATAAACCTAATTAAAACCTTACCCTAATTGAACCCTAACCCTAATCTTAACCTAACCCTAAGCATAATGCTAAACTTTATTGAACCCTTACCCTAATTAAACCCTAAATCTAACCCTAATGGAACTATAACACTAACATTAAACCTTCATAAATCATAATCATAATTGAACCTTGATCATAACCCTCATAGTAATCCTATATGACCATATTAAATCCCATCTTGATTGTATTGTAATCCTAACCCTAACCCTATTTGATCCCCAATCTTAACCCTATCCGTAATTTAACCAAACTCCCAATATTAACCATTTTAAATCCTAACCCAAATTAAAATCTAACAATAATCATAATTGAGCCCCTATTTTAATTTAAAGCCAAACCATAATTAAACACTAACCTTATTTAAAATATAACCCTAGATCTCTAATCCTAATTGAACCCCAATTAAACTCTAACCCTATATGAACTATAACCCTAATTGCATGATCCCTAATTATATCTTAACCCTATTTCAACTGTAACACTAACCATAACCTAACCCTAATTGAACCCTATCATAAAACCTAAACCTAACTCTAACATTATTTATAACTTTAAGCTTAACCATAACCCTAATTCTAAAACCAACACTAATTATAATTGTAACCCTAAACCTAACCATATTTCTCACTCTAATCTAGATTGTGAACCTAAAGCTAACACTAATTGAACCCTAACCCCTACCCTAAATAAACACTAGAATCATAAATGGACTCTAAGTATAACTGATTAATACTTAATTCAAATCCTTGTCCTCACTAAAAATTAAACCTAATATAACTCCAACTATAACCCTATTGAAACCTAACCATAATTGAACCCTGGTCCTAACCATTAACCTCCCCCTAATATAAAATTTACCCTAAATAAACCTTAATATAACCGCAACTGAACAATAAATTTTTACTCTAATGAGATCCTAACACTTATTCAAACCTTACCCAAATTTAACCCTAACTTTGACCCTAATTAAACACTAACCATAATTGAATGCTAACCATAATCCAATTTAAACCATAACCCTGATTGAACCCTATACCTACCCTAATACTAATTAAACCTTGATTGTCTAACCCTAATTGAACTCTAATGCTAACTATTAACCCTAAATAAATAATAACTCTAATTGACCCTTCACTTTAATCCTAATAGTAACCCCAATCAAACCTTCACTCTAATCCTAATAGTAACCCTAATTCAAAAGTAAATCTTATTTTATTTAAATATCAATTCTAAATAAATCTAATCATTAATAATATAATAATAATAATATAAGATAATATAATAAATTAATATATATATAAATTACGTTGAAATAGATTTGATTAGGGATAGACTTTAATTTCTAATTTAATAATATAATAATAATATTATTATATTATAAATGAACTGTAAGTATAACTGATTAATCCTTAATTCAAATCCTAGTCCTAACTAAAAATTAAACCTAATATAACTCTAACTACAACCCTATTGAAACCTAACCATAATTGAACCCTAACCCTAACCATTAACCTCCCCCTAATATAAACTTTACCCTAAATAAACACTATCACCACAACTGAACAATAAACTTTTACTCTAATGAAATCCTAACTCTTATTCAAACCTTACCAAAATTTTATCCATACTTTGACCCTAATTAAACACTAACTGTAATTGAATGCTAACCTCAATCCAATTTAAGCCATAACCCTGATTGAACCCTATACCTAACCCTAATCCTAATTAAACCTTGACTGTCTAACCCTAATTTAACTCTAATGCTAACTATTAACCTTAAATAAATCATAACTCTAATTGACCCTTCACTTTAATCCTAATAGTAACCCCAATCAAACCTTCACTCTAATCGTAATAGTAACCCTAATTCAAAAGTAAATCTTATTTTATTTAAATATCAATCCTAAATAAATCTAATCATTGATAATATAATAATATAAGATAATATAATAAATTAATATATATATATAAATTACATTGAAATAGATTTATTAGGGATATAATTTAATTTCTAATTTAATAATAGAATAATAATAAAATATAATAGTTTAATTAAACTCTAATGTAATATTTTATTATAAATATATTTATTTATTAATTATAAAATAAGCTAATAAGAATTTTTAAATTCATTTATTTTAATAAATAAACAATTATAATAACTACACTTACTTTAAAACTTATATATATAAATTAATTATTTATGTAATATTATAATAATTATAAAATATTATATTATTAGTTAATATATAATATATTAATATATATTTAATAATATTACTAACAAAATAATTGTTATATATTATTATTTATTATATATATATATTAAGGTAAGTTGTGGATAGAGGGGTCCACTCCTGTTTATAATGAAACCAAAAAATTGGATAATGCATGACCCAAAATGGTGTGCTACATAATTACAAATTAATTAATTCTTTTTTCTATAGCTTCTTTTAGTAGCAACAGCATCAGGACAATGAGCACTGTCTACTAACAATCTCTCCCTGAGGGAATGTGTTTCTACAATTAGCATTACATTTCGTACTCAATCAGACCAAGCTTGAACACCACCAGAGTGTCAATAATAGAGGATCCCAAAATCTATTTCATTCACATTCAAAGGATTAAAAAACATGATTTTCCAATTGCGATGAGGCCACAGGTATTTTCCTTTTGAGGTTGAGAAGAGGAGTAGTACAAAATACTCATCAATCATGAAGCCATAGGAAGCTAAGCATTCAAACCTTTCATCTGATCAAATTGCAACCAATCCACATATATGCCAAAGACCTCACAAACGGTTCTTCTCTTCGAGCATAATTTGGTCTAGTATGTCCCAATTAGAAGAACAAGAGCCCACGATCAAAGTTTGGGGTTGTACCACCCCATAGTTAGCTAAATAGTCTGTCACATTATTGGCTTCACGATAGACATGAGTGATTGAGAAATCACCCAAAGCTACAAGGATTTCCCAGGCATGATCAATTCAACTTCTGAGCTTCCAATTAGGCATATCTTTTTTTTATTAGAGCATGAATACAAAGTTTAGAATCTCCTTCAATGTATAGGGTAGAAATATTCTAGCCCCATTCCCAGAACTAAGGCTTCCATCTCAGCCTCATTATTGGAGGCAATACCCAGTTTCTTTGAGAGGACCCAAATAATGTTCCCTTTGCAGTCTTTGACTATGCATCCTGCACCAGCGAGCCTGGGGTTGCCTTTAGCAGCCCCATTGAAATTTAGTTTCCATCTTCCAAGGGGAGGAGCCAACCATCGAACTCCACTCCTAGAAATATTCTTGTTTCCCACCTCAAACTGGTCGCTTAAGTGCCTCACATATTCCTTGAATAACCTCATCCCACTTGGTAAACTTGGAATTTGTCTTGATTCTGTATTTGACGTTTGCCACTCCTCATATGCTTGATCAAATTAGATCAATGATCTCCTAGAATGTCCTATGTATGTCATTAAAGATCCTTTGATTTCTTTCCTTCCAGATCTGCCAAATGAGTAGGGAAGGAGCAATGATCCATAGGTGAGCCCAGAGGGCCTTCCACATGAGACTAGGCCAACCACAAAGAAAATCTAGAATGTCCTCCTATCGAGGGCCACTCCAGCCCAACAAACCTTGCAACCAGTCCCAACATGAGCTAGAAAAAGGTTAGTTGAGGAGAAGATGATTGACCATTTCTTCAACTGCCATGCAGAGGGGACATCGTGAAGGCCCATGATAGCCGATAGAGCATAACCACACACCAGCCAATATTCTTTTGTGCAATGCAGTCCATAGAAAAGCCCAACTTTTGGTAGAACCCCAACATGCCAGTATAGGACAACAGGCCAATTTTTGTTTTCTTGTATCACATTTTGAATAGCATATGCATTCTTAACTGTATCTTCTCTGGTTTTTGCTCTACATCATATATTATTATAAATATATAATAATTCACTATTATTTTAATAATATTACATTTTTTTTGATATGCAAGGTTTATATTTTATATTAAAATATTAGAAGAGAAGTACATATCATTTGTAATGCAGGTAAAATCTACCGAGCTACCATAGAAAACTAAAACCCTACCACCCCAGGGAATGCTCCACAACCAGAGCAAAATTGACAGTCACCCTGCCCACCACAAAACCCAACTCCATAACTATAACCTTAAGACAAGAAAATTTAGACACAGAGGCCGAGCCTCAAAGGAACCTATTCAAGTCTGCAAATGTAGAGAAGTCTTCTACCCATTCCAAGCCCTCCTCCACCACCAACCCTAACTTTCTTTTTAGAAATTCAACAGCCATTGTCGAGGTCATCCTGTGCCTCATGAGCTCAACCCCCTTCAAGTCTAAGAGAAAGGGGTACTGCTTCGTCCGTCTTCCATAGGAGCTCCAAGTAAGAGGGACATAGAATCCCTTTGCCCATGAAGGTTGCTTTCAAGGTCTTCTCCAGACCACCCAACAAGTCACCACAGAATAAATTCACCATCAATTCTCTAGCATCCACCTTGGACACTTCAACATCCAGAATAACAACCAAGAACCGTGAGGATATGTAATCATTATCCCTTGCGAACTCCTTTCTGGCCAAGTGACCCTTTCCTAAAACCATTTTAACCGCTACCAAGACCAAGGGATCACCCACGAGCAGAATACGTTTAAGCCTTTGGTCTGTGATCTCCATGAATGTTGCTTGCCTCTTCGTCGCCACCAAAGAAACAAGAGTATCCGCACTAAAACATTCCAGCCCCTCCATGGAGACTGAAATAATGAATTTTGATTGGCTCGACTTTTCCATTATCTACACTCCAGTCGAAAAAACCCCCTGCACAGAGACAACCAACAAAACAAATTTTGAAAAGCACACAAATGAACTGCCATCACCCACCAACATTAAAAAGCCCACAAACAATAAGACCGATCCATAACACACGAGCCATGAATAATGATGATGCAAGGCTATCCGTCCTTGCATGTGGTTTTCGTCCTTTGAAAATAAGCTTTAACCCAAACATCACCTCGTAAATAAAACCATTTGCCACCCGACCGATTTACATGATCTACTATGAACTTCATACCCTCTGTGCCTCTCCATTTGGCAAGGCCATCATATTTCACTAAAATGTCGGTCACCTCCATGAAGCACCCTATTTTGAGCTGACTCCAACCCCACATAAAACCTTTTGTTGATGGCCACCTGGCACTGATGCCTTGGGCTGCCACAAGAAAAAAGGAAGAAGTGATGTGGCCATGCCATGTGTCTGACATCCTTCACACCCCCGCCTACACCCCAGTGTCCTCAAGTTCTCTGCCAACAAATCATCCACCATAGCTCTCTGCCGAGCGAGTGGGTGAAAAAGAGTAGGAACGAGGGGGGGGCCCACCCTACCACCCACAAAATAATAGTACATTATTAATAGAAATGAATTTATGATTTTTTTTTTGAAAAGATATATCTCAACGTTATTTATATATAGATTATTTAATAAAATAAATATAATAACATATTTGTTTTATTTTTTTAATTTTTGTATTGATATTATTATCATAAATATAATTAGTTACTAATTAATATTAATTATTAAAATTACATAAATGCTAATATATTGATTTAATAACTGTATATTTTATATTTATTCTAAATACATTATAAAACATTTAATAAATGATTTTTTAAAGCAAATTTATTAATTAACATTAAATAATATTAATATAAAATTATAAAATTTCAATTAAGAATATAAATTAACTAGCATACCTATATTAATTAATAATATATGTAAAACACGCCGAGAGTTATCTTTATCGAGATGCCTATTGACTTGAAAAAAATGCTTACATTTTCATGAATATGAATTTGAAAAGCAATCAATTTGATTTCATTATTGTTTGTGTCATTGTTTATTTCAATTACCATATATAAGGGTACACATTGAAATTTGAAATCATACCAACTTGTATATAACAGCAATCAACAAAGAACAATAAATTTAAAATTAGAAATGTTCATCAATCATTAGATTTAGTATTAACAGCATCAAAGAAGTATATCATGACAAAATGGCATTAACTAACTTAGATATATCCACTAGTTTTTTTTAAATGTTTGAATACATTGTTAACATTATATATATTCAAGCATTTTAATATTATGAAACCTATAGCTTTGCAATTGAATCTAATAAAGCTTTGCTTTTAGATGAATAATCAAACTTTGTTGTTTTTATGACTGTGCATTTAATCCTTTATTCATCATTATAAGTTTATCTTTTCACTTGAAGTTTAAATATGTATCTGTTGAACAAGACCTTTTGTATAATGTGTGAAAACTTAACATCATCTTGTTTTTCATGCTTGAAAATGTTCAATTCTTTTGCTATAACACCCATAATTTCTTTTGCCGCTTCTTCAAAAGCAGTAATCCAAGTGAATGAAGTATGGTCTTGCACTTTGCATTGAAGTATATATTTATAATCACATTCAGGGAAAGTTTTATCACATCTTCCACAATACCACTGACCATTTTCATTAGTGTTTACCTTCTTTTTGCAGTGCCTATCTCCAATTTTCAAGGGGCAAGTTGTATAACAAAAATTGTCTACCTTAATGAAAGATAAGGAAGCTTTTATCACTATCCAATAAGGTTTACTAGAGTTGCCAAGGTCCTGATCTTGTATTTGTGAGATACTTTTTAACATTTTTTCTTCTATTGCAGATGAGATTTCCTTTGTAATAGAATGAGAATGGAGATTCTTTCCTTCTATATCAAACCACAACCTCAATCGGTGTGAGTCAGGAAGATCTAGATTTATAAGGAGTTGGGTTGTAGTAATTGTTCCAACAGATTTCCCACCAAAATCACTAATTCGTGCAACCTTTATAGCAAGAATCGGGAAAGTTCCTACATTGCACATTTCTTCGAGTTGTTGACCTTCCTTATTGCAGAAATCACCCCACATTGTTAATTCCACCATACAACCTGACATGTCTTTCAGTTGAAGGGTTCTTTTTGAGTTTGTGTGGCATTCTTTTTTAATATGGTGTTTGGTTTGTCAATTGAGAGAACAACACCAATAATATCAACCAAAGAATTGCTTTTCAAGTTCTCAATTTCTCTTATTGATGTAAAATGGAATTGTTGTTTTGGTATACAACTATCCTCCTCCAAACACAACTCAACAATCAAATTTGTTTCTAATAAAAATTCCCATTCATTTTTTAATTGGTTGAAATTCTTTTGTGCAAGTTTGAGTCTCCCTTTTGAGATGAGAAACACTTTTCCAGTTTCTATACATTCATAAAACTTTTCTGCAACTACATTAAAACATGTTACTCTTATTTCACCACCATTTGAATCAACCAAGTCAAAATTAAACACTTGTCCATCTCCTTTTGCATTGTTAAAATGACGAAGTTGACCCTTTCTAGTGACTCTTGCCTTTATTGACCATCTATTCTGGTATGGATTGAGTGTTGCAATAGGCACAATTCTTGTATGAGGTTCATTTTTTCAAGAAATTGGGTGCTTATATGGATTGTTGGTAGGATCCATTCCTGCATCATCATCATATAAGGAAAATAGTATTCAATAGATTTCAAACACAACAAAAAAATGGAAGAGTAACTGGAAACATTAATAATTTGTTGAATTTTTATATAGCAGAAGAATTGAATGTAGCATAAAACTAAATATCATACACATATATTACATTTTGGAATTTGAGACTCATGGAATCAACATTGAAGAACATATGCATGTTACATCAAGTATCTTCTAATATTTTCAATCTGTTTTCCTCAGCCTTTCTCTTGGCAAGTTGTCTACCATTTTTCATTTTTTCATAACGTTCATATGTGAACGGTGGCATAATTCTTAATCCTTCAATGCATTTTACACAAGATATAGCTACAAATGTCAATCCCATTCTTTCTCTTGGTCCTATATCAATAGTAGCTTTGGATAGAGTTAAACCCTGTGATTTGTGAATTGTCAATTCCCAAGCCAATCTTAACGAAATTTGGATTGTCCTGCCCCTTTGTATTGGTGTAATTGGAATTGTCTTTGGGTCACGATCTTCAAATGGTATTCCTAAATAGCTGTCAAATGCAACCATGACATATGTTGGTTGTTTTGGTGGACCGGTTCCAGGCTTGTATACAATGTTTTGTATATATCCTAAAGCTCCATTGGCAAGGCCTGCTTGTATGAGTAGATTTGAGGTTAACATAACCATGGCATCTTTACATATCATTAATTATAGATCTATCTCATCATTTGAGAATTCTTCTCCCGCATTGCTACTTCCTGATTTTATTGCAACACTACGTGCAACAGGATGCTTCAATGAGTATAACATTTTCTTGTTATGGTTATTAACATTTTCATTTGTGGAGAATAAATGCACACCACTATCAAACTCCTGATTATTTGTTGCATCTAATGTAATAGTGGTTCTTGTCATAAGCAATTTCCAATCATCGATTGTGGGGTTTGCATCTCTCAAATTTGTCAAAAGTTGATGAAATCTTTGTTGATGGATGTTTTGTCCATCTTGTATGAATATTTTATCCAAAGTAACCATAGTTTTAAATTCTTCCCATAGCAACTTAGCTCGTGTGTTGCTGTCATATGGTGGTCTATCATTAACAGGAGGTAACTGACCCAAATCTCCAACAAAAATGATAGATATGCCTGATAGAAAATTGATAACAATTATTTTGAGTATTATAGAATGTTATAGTTATACAATTGTCATTTACATGAATTTTTTGTATTTCCATATAAAATAATTAATTGGGTTAATCAAATAGATATCTACCTCCAAAGTTACGATTTGCATTTTGTGGGAATGCTTGTCGGAGCCGAGAATCAATGTTTTCTAGCAAGTTTTGACCAATGAAGCTCATTTCATCAATTAGAATGTACTTGATGTTTGTTATTTCTTCTTGAAAACTTGTGAGCCTCGCTCCTTCCAATTAACCAAAATCTCTAATTGGGACTCAAAGTTTTGAATGAACTGTGGATGCTCTTATGTTGAATGTTGCAACTCTAGTTGGTGCTAGTAATAGAAGAGGAGGACTAGGATATGTTGCATTTTTAAGAGCTTGACTAATAGCACCAATTATATATGACTTTCCTATCCCTCTTGTTCCTTGAATTATCATCAACAAGGGTGATGCATTTTGATTATTATGGTAGTGTGTCATGATTATGTTGAGTGCCTTTTTTTTGTTTGTCACTGAGGGTTGTGTAGTTCATAGGCTGTGTTATTTCGTCATGTATGAGACATCCATGTTCTCTCATGCTACTGATGAAGTTCATTGCTTGATTTGTATACATTTCACCACGATATTCATTACACCAATTTGCTTGTCTATCAAAATCTCTCCTTCCCAACATATCTATTTCAAAAACTTGTATATTTTGACCATGATGTAGTCCAGATAGTATTTCCCATTCATGCTCAGTAGTATTTCTTTAAAGAGCTTCATTGTCTTCATTTTCAGCATTACTAATGTTTTCATCGTGTTCTTCAATTGTTATTCATTCCACGTGCCAAGGGTTATAATGGAATGACTCCCAGTTTTGTCTTATTGAATCATCATCATGACCAATATCTCTATCCACATCACGAAAAGGTTTGTACAACAATAATTCTGAATAACAAAAATCAATCCATTTATCTGACTCACGTGGAGGAATGGATAAAAAATTCGAACATACTCTAACAATAGTTGCTTTTTGTCTTGGCTCCCATTTTTTATCTCTCCTTATTTTAGGATTATATATCCATGATCTAGTTGCATCAATTAGGCTAACACCTTCCATAGACAAAGGCCTTATTTAATATCCTTGGATGAAAGATGTTTTTTCTTCATTATTTTCTTCTTCATTTACACTTGCAGGTTTAAACACCTCATGTGACACATTTAGATTGATAAACCTTCTACTGCTCTCTACCAATGGAAGTTCAAGTAGCATGTGGCATGTCTCTTGAGCTCCAATGTCTCTTTCTATGACAGTCTCAGTCAAAAGTCTTCTATATGCTTTTGCAGCCAAATCATCTAGATTTTCCATGTTTGCAAGTCGCATTAACATCTGTTGGTATGTTTCTGAACTTTTTTCTGCTTTTGTTGCATACTTTGCAATATATTTGATTACAACATGTTTGGAAAGAATAGGTTGCCAATCTATATTTTCTCTCCATAATTGCAATATGCAACGATTGTGTGAGTTTACTCTATCATCATTCCTCGTTGGCTCAAATTTTTTTCACCTGTTTCTATGTCTTCATGTAATTTGGGTCCCCCCAAATTCAATGGCCAAGGAGAATTATACCTATTATGAATATGAATAAGTAATGTGTGTTCATAGTTTAGAATCATATTACATTTGATTTGAATATAAATATTTTTTACTTATGAAAATTGTTATCTGCAAACCATTGTTCCTCCTTTTTTCATAGGCGTGCACTCTCCCTACAGACCGTGTGTCTCTCTACAAAATTTAGTAGCTCTTCATAGTCATGATCGACATTGATCTCTACAAGTTCTCTTGTATTTTTCAGACATGGATGTTGAGGAAAATTCTGGAATGTCTACAATAGGTCATACAAATAAATTGATTAGTTATATGGTAAACTACAAATAGTTTACAACATATATGATATGCGTATGTTGTAAGTTATTTTGAACATGCCTAGATGTTTTGTTGATGTGGATCTTGTCTAGGATTCCATGCTTGAACAATAGAATGGAAATATCTTTCTGCACTTTTTTGTTGCTCTTGATTTGACCAATCCAAGTTGTCCATATTTGGTGCTCCATCTATCCAAATGGAGCCATGCACATGTGGTGAGACCCTGTGTTGCCACTCATATCTAGACCAAAAACCCTAAATTTTCATTCCTTTTTCTAGTATTTTTGTTCTAAACATTAAATGTCTTAAATGCATCTACTGTGTGACTATATGAGGATAGTCAATAACATTTTGTTTTCACCATATTTGAGCCTCTCGTGGAGTAGTTGGCGATGTTCCTGGCATTAATGCATGCAAATCAGGCCAATACAGATCTGCTGCACTCAAGGTGAAGAATATTGTAGGAGAGCCTATTTGATGAAGCATGTCAATCAATTATGCACGACATTGTGTCCAGTATGACCGTGTACCCCTCAATGTTGTTCCAAATTGCATTAACCTGTCAGCTAGATGGGATTGTGGCATGTTTTGCATATGCTGACACAACTCGTTGATGGTGGTTGGCATGGATTGAAAGCTTCTTTTGACAAATATAGCTAAAGAATTTTGTGCACGGTGTCTCATTATCATGTTCATCATAAAATATTAAAATATTGGATGTTGACCAAAATGATGGTCCTTATAACACAATAAATGCTTAGCAAATTCATACAAATGCACTCTTCTCATTCGTGGTTCTAACTAATCACATTTACCATCAAGGAACAATTTTGGGAATGCCATATCAAGTAATCCTGGAGTGACATATTCATTGATAGGAGATGAATCAATTTCTGGTCAATCAATCAATGTTGCTGAATTTTCATTAGGGTTATTAACCCATGCCTGAATCAATTCCATTTCTCTTTGAGCACTAGGTGGCATAGAAGCCATTGATGCAGTGTGCTCAATTATATTTCCTTGATCCATTTCCATGATTGGACCCACAAATACAATTTCATTTGAATCAAAATCAAATTTCATATGCATTGTTTGTAATTTGTTGAATATGTTTTCATCAAAATTTCCTATGAGATCATTTAGAGCATTTTCATTATTTTTGTCATCTGAATAAAACTTGTCATGCTGTTCTTTGAATTTTAATGCCTTATACACATGATCCCTATTGACTATGAAGTTATAATTTGTGCCACGTTGATCCCTTCTTTGAACAATGATGATTGGAAACTCTCTTATTGAATGTGGCAAAACATTTGAGACATATTCCATATTTTGTGGAAAACTTATTGTGTGTCCTCTATATTTATACTAACCACCGACTGCATGGGTAACTTGTAATATTGGGTTAACACAAGCAATTAACATTTCTTCTACTTGAGTCAATTTCGCAAGCTCCTCTAGTTGTGGCCCAGGGTCCATATTATTTAAAGCTGAAAATCTATGATTCCATTTCTCTTGATGACATCTATTACAAACAATACCTTCAAAGGTGCGAAATACTTTCATTCCTAGGTAGCATTCTTGACAGATATCAGACATGCCTTATGTTGTCAAGTTATCTAATTGATGTCGAAATTGTATTTGATTTTTTTTGAAATCATTGTGAAGCATTCCATTTGGGTTTTGTATGTTTCCTTGTACATCTACATTTATCTCATCTTGTACTATGACTTTTTCCCTTTGTCTAACATATCTTTCTCTTTTAACTTCATTGTGTCTTTTTCTCTGCTCTTCCCTTTCAACATCTGTCATTTGTTCCTGTCGTCATCTTCTATATTCTCTTTGATATTCTCTGTGATATTCTCTTTGATATTGTTTTCTTTGCTCCTCTGATTCAAAATTCAATCTCGGTCGCACCATATCTAGAAAATAATTCAAGTTCGATTTGTAAAAATGATGTTTTTCAATGGTAAATCTACTTTTCTTTTAAATGAATTTCATTTAATATCAAAGACTATTGGAATCAAAAAGTTTTAAATAAAATACAAATTTACACGACTATTACATAAGAAGTATAGTTGAAGCATAATTCGACGAAGAAATTTCATCACAAAGAGAAAAAATAAAACCTTAATTGTGTTTTGGATATTGGTCCTTGAATAAATGCACTCATCATTGTCATCTTGTGACTCTTTATATATCAAGTAGGGCATGTACACCCAAAATATATGAACAATATTTTGCAAAAGCAGACATCAAATTCTATATGAAAATATTCTTCATAAGAATAAGTCAATCATGGTTGCCACCTACATACAACACATGATTTTTTTTTTTACAAAATAGACATGAAAGTCTACATCAAAATCTTGTTCATAAGAGTGAACCAACCATGGAACAACCCTCTATATGCTTCACATGTGTTTACCCTAATTATCATACAAGTACAAAATAAATTCATCAATAACACTTTTTGCAACTCTTGGTTCCTTGTATTGCTCGGCATAATAAAGTTCTCTTAAAAAACCAGAGAATCTTGAAACTTTCTTGCATGTTGCATGTAATTTATGGGCAATGTCTTCCATGTCATCAATCTCTTGTCGTTCTATTCCACGTGCAAGCAGTGCAACATCATGGAGTTCCCTAATGATTTGTTTTGAGGGGTCTTTAATTGACGTGTACAACTTGTCTATTGGACTTGACACATATGTGTTGGAATTTGTTGACTCCTCACAGGCTTCTAGCTATTGGACTGATGGTTCATTGGAAGGAGATTCATTGTGGGTAGCCATTATCTAAAAAATAAATGAAACTCATAAATAAGTAACAGGTTATAAAGATAGGTATGATTCTAAGTTGTAGAATCCTACATATGTGATTTTCAATAGAATTTTCAAAGCTAACAAGACTATAAAGAGATGGGTAAGAAAGTTATTGGTATCAAATTTCTTTTAATGTAGGAGGTTGGTGAGTTATCGATAGAGATGGTAGAAGTGGTACTAATGTTATGAAAGCTTCATAAGCTAATTAATAGCCATAAATTTTGAACAAAATTGCAATGTCAACATAGTTTTACCACTTAAATTGCAATTTATAAGTATTTCCCAACACAAGATGGATTCCATAAACACAAAAGTGTTCATTCCAACAACATTTAAATAATGTTTTATTTATTTTCCACATCAAGGAATACATTACATATATAAATTAGGTTTCACTTATTCAAGGTGCCAGAGGAGTATAATCCTCGGACTCATCATAACTTATCACAATTATTTCGGGGGGAGGTTGCACCAGTAGGTGCTCATTATTTTTTTGTTTCTTAGGAGGATTATTAGAACTATTTTCACTTGGTACACAACTGTTAGGGGGTAAATTCTTTTCCAAATCTGCTTGGACAGAAGCTGTTGCTTTCTTCGACCATTTAATTTCTGCCCTAACATCCTGAATTCTCTCCATTGCATGAGCGAAGGTCTCATCGTCCTTGAGCCAGCCTTCAACTGCTACATTTGTTCCTTCTATGGTTTTAGTCAATGCATTTTGCTCCTTTTTGCATTGTAAGTAACGAGCGTTTCCAGCTATGGACTTACGTGCGGTCTGCTTAAAGCGCACCGTGTCTGGCACATAAAGGTTCACGTTAGTTTATGATAAATTTATTATATTTTTTTTGTATTTAATTTGATAATTTTAAATTGATTTTAGATGTGCATTTATTATTAAAAATTTATCTATTTAAGTTTCAATATTTTAATCATAACCCTAATTGAACCCTAATTCTAATTGAACCATAACCCTAATTGACTTTTAATCTTAGCCTTAAATCTAATCCTAGCCTTAATTCTAACTCTATTCATGATTATAATTTTAATACTAACCTTAATTCTAATGACAAGCCTAATTCTAACTGTAATACTAATTGAACCCTATCCCTAACCTTTATTAGAACCCAACCCTTCTTCAACTCTTACCATATCCTAAAAGTAATCCTAACTCTAACCCTAATTGTGTCTAATGCTAATTGAAACCTAACCCTAACTCTAGTTGTGCCATAACCCTAATCCCAACCCTAATCATAACCTTTACCAAAAGCTTTATCCTATAACCCTAACCTTAACCCTAATCTTAACCTATCCTTAATATTAATTGAATTCTAATCTTAATTGAGCCCTAACCCTAATTGTAACCTTGATCTAACCCCATGCCAACTCTTACTCCAGGCTTTATCTTAGAATTCTAATTGAACCCTAATCCTAACTAAGCCATTACCATAATCATAACCCAATTATAATCATAATCCTAACTAAGGTATAATCATAATCATAATAGTAAATAATAATGTTATATAATTTATTTCATATAATCAACTTATGAGTAAATGCAATTCTTAATCACATTTTTTTTTTCACAATAGATATGGTAGTTCTAAATATATTAATTTAAAAAATTATTTTATGTGTAATAATAAATTTATTATATTTTTTTTATAATTTTAAATTGATTTTAGATGTGAATTTATTATTAAAAAAATATCTATTTAAGTTGCTATATTTTAATCATAACCCTATTTGAACCCTAATTCTAATTGAAGCATAACCCTAATTGACTTTTAATCTTAGCCTTAAATCTACCCCTAATTCTAATTCTAACCCTAGTTTAATTCAAACTCTATTCATGATTATAATTTTAATACTATCCTTAATTCTAATGATGAGCCTAATTCTAATTGATCTATTTATTTTACAACCCTAATTGAACTCTAATTCTAATTGAATCATAACCCTAATTGACTTTTAATCTTAGCCTTAAATGTAACCCTAATACTAATTCTAACCCTAGAATTAATTCTAACTCTATTCATGATGATAATTTTAATACTAGCCTTAATTCTAATGACAAGCCTAATTCTAACTGTAATACTAATTGAACCCTAACCCTAACCCTTATTAGAACCCAACCCTTATTGAACCCTTACTGTATCCTAAAATGAATCCTATCCCTATCCCTAATCCTAATTTTCTCTAACCCTAATTGAAACCTAACCCTAACTCTAGTTGTGTCCTAACTCTAATCCCAACTCTAATCCTAACCTTTACCCAAAGCTTTCTCCTATAACCCTAACCTTAACCCTAATCTTAATCTATCCTTAATCTTAATTGAATTCTAATCCTAATTGAATTGAACCCTAATCCCAAGTAAGTCATAACCATAATCATAACCCAATTATAATCATAATCTTAATTGAACTCTAACCCTAACCCTTAAACCTAATTGAATTCTAACCCTAATTGAACCCCAAACTTAATTGAACACTAACTTTAACCCTAATTGATCTATTTATCTTACAACCCTAATTGAACTTAATTATAATTGAATCATAACCCTAATTGACTTTTAATCTTAGCCTTAAATGTAACCCTAATACTAATTCTAATCCTAGACTTAATTCTAACTCTATTCATGATGATAATTTTAATACTAACCTTAATTCTAATGACGAGCCTAATTCTAACTGTAATACCCATTTGAACCCTAACCCTAACCCTTATTAGAACCCAACCCTTATTGAACCCTTACCGTATCCTAAAATTAATCCTATCCCTAATCTTAATTGTCTCTAACCCTAATTGAAACCTAACCCTAACTCTAGTTGTGTCCTAACCCTAACCCCAACTCTAATCCTAACCTTTACCCAAAGCTTTCTCCTATAACCCTAACCTTAACGCTAATCTTAATCTATCCTTAATCTTAATTGAATTCTAATCCTAATTGAATTGAACCCTAATCCTAAGTAAGCCATAACCATAATCATAACCCAATTATAATCATAATCCTAACTAAGTCATGATTGAATAATCATAATAGTAAATCATAATGTTATATAATTTTTTCATATGATAAACTTATGTGTAAATGTAATTCTTAATCACATTATTTTTTTAATATAACTTTATTATATTTTTTTTGTATTTAATTTTATAATTTTACATTGATTTTACATGTGCATTTATTATAATTTTTTTTTATCTATTTAAGTTGCTATATTTTTGTACAATAAAACCTTTAGTAAAGACTTAAAATTACACATTTAAATAGTATATATAGAAACATGGAGAGATATCCTAACCCTATTTGTATTTGAAGCTCAAACCAAAGCCTGATTCCATGTTTACGTTCCCTAATTGAATTGTAACACTAACCTTTACTATTACCATAATTAAATGTTGACCTTAATTAAATTATAACCTTAATTGAATCATAACACTAATTGAACTCTAACTTAACTCTAACCCTAACCCTGAAACAATAGATTTTAGTGAAACACATATGTTCTATTAGTGCTATGATTCAATTAAGGTTATAATTGAATCATAACACTAATAGAACATATGTGTTTCATTGAATATAATTGCATTAACACAAAATGTTTCTTGACATAATTAGTTTGGAGGATTGAATATAATTGCATTATCCAAGATAGAGTAAAATTTAAAAATAAGCACTAAACTAAAAAAAATGGCAAAGGTATACACAATTGTTGAAGATACATGTAATTTTTTGATATGGATTTGGGCATAAATACCTATACTTAGAGCCTCATTGAAATGCCAACCGAAAGAGTGCAGAATATGCTTTCTATAGAGCTTTGCAAATAGATAGACCAGTTGAAACCAAGGGAAAATTTCAACTGCAATTAAAACAAAATTGATTGTAACCAAATATGTAATATAAACATTTTTCAAATGTTGTATGTATTTGAAGACTGTATTTCATAATTATATACACAAACAAAGACTAATTTTTCTATCAGCATAACCATTGCACCTCTTTCTAATGCAAGTACTTGTTAATTTTACTTTATCAAAGTAAAAAGCAATAGATTTTAATGAAACACATATGTTCTACATTTATTCTATCATGTGAGTATAGCATATGATAGAATAAAATAAAGACATAATGTTTCTTGACATAATTAGTTTAGAGGATTGAATATAATTGCATTAAGACAAAATGTTTCTTGACATAATTAGTTTGGAGGATTGAATATAATTGCATTATCCAAGACAGAGTAGAATTTAAAAATAAGCACTAAACTAAAAAAAATGGCAAAGGTATACACAATTGTTGAAGATACATGTAATTTTTTGATATGGATTTGGGCATAAATACTTGTACTTAGAGCCTTACTTAAATTCCAATTGAAAGAGTGCAAAATATGCTTTCTATAGAGCTCTGCAAATAGATAGACCGGTTGAAACCAAGGGAAATTGTCAACTGCAATTCAAACAAAATTGATTGTAACCAAATATGTAATATAGACATTTTTCAAATGTTGCATACAAATATTGTATGTATTTGAAGATTGTATTTGATAATTATATACACAAACAAAGACTAATTTTTCTATCAATAGATTTTAATGAAACACATATGTTCTACATTGTATTCTATCATATGAGTATAGCATATGATTGAATCATAACACTAATAGAGCATATGTGTTTCATTGAATATAATTGCATTAACACAAAATGTTTCTTGACATAATTAGTTTGGAGGATTGAATACAATTGCATTATCCAAGATAGAGTAAATTTAAAAATAAGAACTAAACTAAAAAAAATGGCAAAGTTATACACAATTGTTGAAGATGCATGTAATTTTTTGATATGGATCTGGGCATAAATACCTCTACTTAGAGCCTCACTGAAATACCAACCAAAAGAGTGCAAAATATGCTTTCTATAGAGCTCTACAAATAGATAGATCGATTGAAACCAAGGGAAATTGTCAACTGCAATTAAAACAAATATAAATATTTTTCAAATGTTGTATACAAATATTCTATGTATTTGAAAAATGTATTTCTTAATTATATACACAAACAAAGACTAATTTTTCTATTAGCATAACACTAATAGAACATATGTGTTTCATTGAATATAATTGCATTAACACAAAATGTTTCTTGACATAATTAGTTTGGAGGATTGAATATAATTGCATTATCCAAGGCAGAGTAGAATTTCAAAATAAGCACTAAACTAAAAAAAAATGGCAAAGGTATACACAATTGTTGAAGATACATTAAATTTTTTATATGGATTTGGGCATAAATACTTGTACTTAGAGCCTCACTGAAATTCCAACCGAAAGAGTGCAAAATATGCTTTCTATAGAGCTTTGCAAATAGATAGACTGGTTGAAACCAAGGGAAATTGTCAACTGCAATTCAAACAAAATTGATTGTAACCAAATATGTAATATAAACATTTTTCAAATGTTGTATACAAATATGTAATATAACATTTTTCAAATGTTGTATACAAATATGTAATATAAACATTTTTCAAAGCTGCCTCTTTTGGCAATTAGATGCCCCTCATAGTTACAACTTAAATGTACCAATTAACCTATACAAAGAGTGCTCCCTTACATTTTATTTTCTAATTTTTTGATTAAATATGTATAATCAAAAAAATATTTATTTATAAATAAACAACTATCATAATATAAACCTTAAAACTATAAGAATTTCAAAATTTTGAATGTACTCCAATTTACCATCAATTGTACACAAAATAACAATTCAACACAATTATTATCATCATAGAAGAATTCATATACTCATAATATAATAATATGATTATGGTATATAAATTTGTACTTACTATATGTATGTAAATTAAAAGAAACAAAAATAAATAAAAATTCAAATATTAAAATATTTTAACTTACAACCTCATTCAAAATTCTGATAAAGATATCTAATTTTTTGCATTTTATTTTCTAATTTTTTGATTAAATATGTATAATCAAAAAAATATTTATTTATAAATAAACAACCATCATAATATAAATCTTAAGACAATAAGAATTTCAAAATTTTGAATGTACTCCAATTTACCATCAATTGTACACAAAATAACAATTCAACACAATTATTATCAACATATATCATAGAATAATTCATATACTCATAATATAATAATATGATTATGGTATATAAATCTATACTTACTATATGTATGTAAATTAAAAGAAACAAAAATAAATAAAAATTCAAATATTGAAATATTTTAACTTATAGCCTCATTCAAAATTCAAATAAAGATATCTAAATTTTTGCTTTTGGGGTTTAAAATAGGAGCCTATATAGTAAGCATTGAATTCTATGTTTTCCTTCGCTTCATGTTTATTTTTGGCATCAGCCTTAGCAACTGAATCATTTAGTTGATTTCTTTAGGATTTCTAGTGCTGTGCAATTGAAGCTTTTGTACTCCAAAATGCACCCTCATACCCCCCAGTCGTCACAAAGGCAAGGTGACTTGAGAGGGTTCAATAAGAAGCAATAGAGAAAATACGTCCCCAGAACGTCTATGGATTCATCAAATTCAGATAAATGCCTAATAGTTACCTTGCCTCTACGCACAATTAGACTGGTTTTAGACAATAGGTGAAAGCATAATATTAGAGCACAAGATTCCTGAAAGTGATGGAGGCCAGCCAATAATTTCAAAGCAGACAATGAATAGTGACTTATTCATGTGACTAACCATCTAAGGAGTGCATGGTACCTAGTGGTTAGAATGGTTAGTGATCATCCTTGACAACTATAGAAAGTGAAGACAAAAAGCTAGCTAAAGCCATTGGACTGCTATCATGTGTTTGTGCTTGTTGTTGATCAAAACTTGAAGCATTCTCATTATCATTCTTAAGTTGGAATTTAAATACCTTTTGCTGCATCAAAATAGCTAAGATGAGAAATGACAATCAAAACCTCAATGTAAAAACATAAACCAATAACCTAGAAATGAAAGACTAATCTCCAGTACTTTTTCTATGTTTTACCCACATTGCTAAAACATTGCTAAAATCTTCCATTCCATTTCAAACACAAAAATAAATCATATTTAATGCGATAGAGAGATGCTAAGTGGCTCTTCCATTTATTCTACACGTCACCCTATTTCGGGCAACCTATTTTTAATGGTGAACAGATGAAACACCGTTTAACTAGGTGTTCTCATTATCATTCTTAAGTTGGAATTTAAATACCTTTTGCTACATCAAAATAACTAAGATGAGAAATGATAGTCAAAACCTCAATGTAAAAACATAAACCAATAACCTAGAAATGAAAGACTAATCTCCAGTACTTTTTCTATGTTTTACCCACATTGCTAAAACATTGCTAAAATTTTCCATTCCATTTCAAACACAAAAATGCATCATATTTAATGCGATAGAGAGATGTTAAGTGGCTCTTCCATTTATTCTACGCGTCACCCTATTTCAAGCAACCTATTTTTAATGGTGAATAGATGAAACACCATTTAACTGGGTGAACCTTAAAGCTATTGCCTATGCACTGAATTAATTTTACTATCAAATGCCTGGTACAACTCTCTTGAATAAGCCCATGCTCCCATGAAAAGCTAGAAAACAACAAACAACAAAAATGAATTGAAAAACCATCCAGATATGATGAAAGAATGACCAGGTAAAACCAGACATAGCCACAAAAGGAGGATTTGAATATTTTACAGATAGAATGGATGGCAAAAGGAACTTTAAAGCTACAAGTTCTAACCCATTATTATGGAAAATAGCAAACACAAACAACATAAGGCCATTCCAGAATCCAAGACTGCCAAAGATCGTATAACTGAATGGGTAGACAAGAGGAAACTACATTTCTTGAGGCCCAGAATGCGCTCCACTTGGGAATGTTAGTGCTTTACATCAATACAAGACATTGCTAACTTCTATTGAAACCTGGGTAGAAAGAAGATAGATAAAGATTTAACTTCATGAGATTTCTGAGTATACATGCCTGATTATGAAATTTGAATCACGGGATGCGCAAATAGAGTTCTTCAACTTGGCTCTGCTTCTACTGATGCCAAGCTCTTTTCTTTATACAGAGCTCCCACATGACAATTCTCTATTCCCAACGTTTCTTTAACTCATCTCCGCACATTTTTAACTGCTACTCCAATATTCTCCATCACTTTCCTCCACACAGTCCGCCTTCGTCCAAGACTTTCTCTCCTCTACAACCATCGACTCTCACTTCTCTAACTCCAAGATCTCTCTCCCTCCTTCTTGTTCACTCCCCCGAAACTAACTTTCTTCAATGATTGGTTGCCCCAGGTAGTTATTAGAAACACGATCTCCTCCATCCTTCTCCAAGCACCAACGACTTAGGAACCACCTTTTTTATCCCAAATTAAATTTCCCAAATTGAATTTCACAAATTCGTGCATCCACTTGCCTATTAAGTGAAAATGGGGTTTTTTAAAAAAAATAATTAAATTATTTATGAGCCCATAACTTCCACCTGGCTGTCATTTTCAATGCAGCTTCAAAAACTTTAGGGAGAATATTCCTTGAATGCTTTCACTGTATAACGCCTCTCGGCGTAAATATTATTAAAAATATATAAATAGTTCTTAAAAATATATAAATATTATAAAGTAAAAAATAATATTAATAAAATATTAAAAAATCAAAATACAAATTAAACATATTAATTTTTTTTGATAATCCTTATTGAAATTATGTAAATATTAACATATTGATTTTATAATTGTACAATTTAGATTTATAAAATAATATTATATAAATATGTTATTAGACATTTAAGAATATTTCTTTATATATATATATATATATATTTATTAGAGTAAGCACCACCTTAGGGGGTGGCTCCCATAATTATAGAGAAACAAAATCAATACATCAAAGGGGGATCAACAAGTCTAACAATCCAACAACCCCAATAGAGAAATGCTCCATAAGAGCAGGAGAGTGCTAGACCTCGAGAGAATTTGACATGAGAGATAAAACCTCAGAAAAAAAATGCCACACCAAAGCCAAGGCCAACAACTCCCCACGATAAACAGCCACAACTCCAAAGAAGAAAGCAAGCACACAAACAAGATCCAAATGCCTACCAACATCAATCAACTGCCCCAAAAAAACACATGAAGAGTAGGGAGAACATGGACCACCAAGCTCGCGAAGCCCTCCACATTGCAACATCCCAAGCGCTCAAAGGAAAAGAGTCCCATCTCAAATGAAAGCATGAACCAATGCACAATATTGTGAATATGAAACATAATCAAAAGACAACGATACAAATCAAAAACCCCTCTCCTTATTTAAAATTCTATTGAGGTCATCGTATATTGAGTGGTCAATCTTAGTAGAAGCCGACCCTAGACTATCAATGCCCAAGTTGGCCAATCAGTCAGCAACACCATTAGCCTCTCAGTAAACATGCACAATCAAAAAGTTCAACTTATCTAGATAAACCCAGGCACGTTTCACCAACTTCTCAAGGTACACCCCTTCTTTCTAATGCCATTAATACAAATCAAGGAATCACCTTCTATGTCTATATCCTTTTGATTCCTTTTTATGCATTCCTCCAAGCCTCTTATTAGTGTCAAGTATTCCACATCGTTGTTAGTTGAAATCCCATTAGACGCAACAAGAGCCCATATCACATTTCCCTTTTCATCCCGCAGTATGCAACCCACTCCCTCATAGCTAGGGTTGCCCCTGGCAACACCATCAAAGTTTAATTTCAACTGTCCTCGAGGGGGGTTGTCCATTTAGCTTGTTGTCTCAATGCCTTCCCATCCAATGCACTAGATGAACCACATGTAATAGACACATTAAGCCCAACCCAAATTTTCCCAATCTGCTCATTCCAAACAAAAAAAACCTTTGAGCGCCTCTCATGCACCTTACCATTAAGTGTCTCTATTAGGGAAGATTCAATTTTCTATTTCAAAGCTTGCACAATAATTTATTTGTCTCTGAAAATATGCTTGTTATGCTCCTTCCATAAGTGCCACACCATTATGGAAGGAGCACACTCCCAAATACCCCCCAAAGATTACTTTTGTACAGATATGGCCAACCCAAAATAAAATAAGAAAACCAAGTTCATTTCTAGGACCGAACTAGCATAATTTCTCTTTTAACCAATCCCAACATTTTGAAGCCACTGTACAATTAAAGGGTAGATGATCACATGATTCCTTTGCTTGTTTACACATGTTACACCTCGAAGGACCTAAAATACCAAACTTCTGAAGACTATCACAAGTAAGGATCCTCTAATGGAGTGCAGTCCATAAAAAGGATCCAACTTTGGGGAGAGCGTTCCCACCCCAAATAAATCCTTATGCCAAATTGAGTTTTCCCTTACAATGCGCTGAATTAAGTATCCCAACCGCCCAAAATATTTGCCTGACTTCGCCCCACACCACATAATCCCATCAACCTTATCATTTAGCAAAACTTTGTGATCATCAACTCCTTTGCAAAATGAATTTTTATATCTTCATTTACCTACAAACCATCCAGCTTAATCCAATGCCATCCCTCTGAACCATTACTGACCTTTTTTCTTAGGTAATCAGCCACTCGCGTGTAAACCCGTTCAAAGAGGACACACCTAATATCACTAAATTTTGTGATGTCCCCAGGGAAGGGTGTCCCTGCCATGAATCAACCTAGAAATCCGTGGAGATTCCATTGTTAATACTGCATGTAACATGATCAGTTATGATGTGATGACATTCACACATGTAATTCTACATAGTAGAGCCAATCGAGGGGTTCCTAATAGTTACAATCCTCTTGGGCTCTATTGAATCCAGGTATTTTCATTGCATTAGCTTACACCAAGGGTGATATGGAGAGGAGAGCATCTTCCAAACAAGTTTCACTCCAAAAGTCAAATTCTACAACTATATGTCACAAACACTAGCACCACCATCAATAGTGTCGTGACACACCATGTCCCATTTGATGAGGGGGATGCAATGAGCATCATTCGAGCCAACCCATATTTTTTTTAAATATGCTTTCCAACTCCATCTTGGCATTATTGGTAGGCTTTAAACATGACGTCCCATATATCGTCCTTGTGCCCAAAATAGACTTGAGCATCATGATCCGACCAGCCAAAGAGAGCCATTGGCCGTTCCAAGGAGATATGAGATTTGCATTTATCGATACACTCAACACACAAAGAGGAGTGAATAGTGCCTTTAATAGCGAGACACCCAAGTATTTAGAGGGGAGGTTATCCACAATGAAGCCTAATATGTTGGAAATCCTCCTTTGGCATTATTTCTTTGTGTTAAAGAAATAAATCTTTGTTCTGTCCCTGTTGATTGACTAACTAGAACAACGGTTGTATAATTCCAATGTTTCCTTAATAGTATTTGTCTCCCTAATAGATACTTTGCCCAAAATAATGGTGTTAGCAATGAATTCAATATAAGTAATTGGATCTAAATTTCTGACAACCTGAATACCACACCTTTATAATTAAGAATAAAAATGATAAAATAATAGTTCACCATTATTATTTAATATATTAAAAATGACAAAATAATAGTTCACTTTTATTATTTAATTTATCTAAAATGCCAAAATAATAGATCACCTTTATTATTTAATTTACCTATTATAACTTAACTTATAAAAGATAATGCATATGAAACAATTAAAAACCATTCCTAAAAAATGAAACCTTCATATTTTTAGAAATCCACCCATAACAACCAAAACTTTTTAACTAAATAATTTTTAAAATTCAAAAAGTTAAATTTATTTAAAAACAACGTTTTAATTGATTAAAAACAACTTATTTAGAACTACTTAACAAAAATTATTGCAATAGCTAAACAAGTACTAATAAATTTGAATTTTAAAAACAAATATCTAACATTAGGGGAGAGGAGCCGATGCGTACACACCCAAAATCGGACGGTCCACATGGCACACCATGTGGACCAACTTTTTTTCGCCGAAACCCATTATGAAAAGAAATCAAATAAACAATATAATTTTTTTTAAGAAAAATTTGGAGGACCTTTGCCACGTGGGAGGACTATATTTGTCCACGCATTTTAAAAATTGAAAAAAAGACCCGTCGATCGATACATAGGCACCTCGGGTGCCACTTCTTATGTGGCATGACGTCTGAAGTTGACAACCTTGCCACACCAACTTCTCTCAGTCTGCCACCCTAAGAATCCACTACGTTGCATTTATCACTCGCCACCACTTCCTATACTTCTCGACTGTCGTGTTGAATACAAGTCTCCTCTCCTTAGCTCCATGCCACCCCATGTTTTTTTTGAGCTAACTTGCATTCAATGCTCCCAATGCCTCACTCTTGTCACCAAATTTTCAGCCTTTCATTCTAGCAAGTTGTCGTTCTTTCTTCACTTGCATGCCACTACCTACTTAGTTCGTCGTCTGGAACCTTCAAACGTTTACCACAACCTGCGATGCTCAGAGATTGGTTCATGTTTGGGTAGAAGTCGGTTAGGAGATGGGTATACGCCAATTAGTGAACTTTACCAGCGGCTCCACTTTCGCCATGCAAGCAACAAATGGGTTCCTTGCCGCCATGAATGGGTTCCTCATTGCCATGAAGGTAACCGACATTTTTTACGACGCTGTGAACGTTTTTGAACTTCAAACTAGTTGTTTAGCTCATGGATTTTTCTAGGTGAAGCCACATGAATGGTGTTGCGTGCTTGGGATTCAACTACTGTCTGGGTTGTGCATTGAGCCATTCGACCCAGGTGGGCTTGCTCACTAAGGCTCGCCATTATTTAGTTTTTTTAGTTTTCTTTGCATTTTCTATTTATTTTATTGGACTTTTGGTGTTGGAGAAATCGTTTTTTTGGTTGTTGGATAAACACACTAAATCTTTGAAAATTAATCTTCTGTTCAAGCATTGCTCTCTTTATATAATAGATAATAATATTGTTGGTTGTTTCCCTGCCATTGAAATTTCTGGGGTTGTTTTCTTCTTTCATTAATAATATTGTTCGTTGGTTCCTTGATATAGATGAAGTTGTATTTTTGCTTATATGGGTTATGCTCCGTAGGGTTTATATTGCAAATATTACACTCATATTTTGGCATTTCTCTTTCATTAGGGTTTATTTTGAAAATATAACACTCATAGTTTAGCATTTATGTTTCCCTAGGGTTTATTTTGCAATATTATAGTCATAGTTTTACCATTTCTATTTCATAGGTTCTGCATTATCATATACTCTGGTTATCACATTCTTTCTCATAGGTTTTCCATTATCATTGACTCTAGTTATCCTATTTTCATAAGTTTTGCATTGTCATTGACTTTGCATATCATATTCTCATAGGTTCTACATTATCATTGACTCTGCTTATCGTAATCTCACAGGTTCTGCAGTATCATTCACTCTGCTTATTGTTTTCTCATAGGTTCTGCATTATCATTGACTCTACTTATCGTATTCTCATAGGTTTTGCATATCATTAACTTTGCTTATCGTATTATCATAGGTTCTACATTATCATTGAGTTAGGTTGTGTTCTCAATTTCATAAACCAAAAATAATAATGTGGGTTAATCTTTTTTTAGGTTTTGCTTCATCTTTTCAGTCACTTAAAAAATTTATGTTGTTTCCGTGCCATTCATCTATTTAGTGACCTAAAAAATTTATGTTGTTTCTAAGCCATAGATAAATATGTGGGTGTAATTTTTTTATGGGTTCTGCTCCATCAAATCATTCATATACATTTGTGATAATTGTTAAACTCTTACTGTTTTCCACTCCTAAGCTTCAAAAATAGTTGGCTACATTTTTAACTTTTTCTATAGTCAAAATAAATAGATTTAAAAGGATTCCATCAATTACACAATTAATTATGAATCCAATAGCTTGTATCATGCTAATACGACCATTGCCAACTATTATCCAATAAAATAATTCATAAAGTAATTTGGATCTTTTGAAACAATTTTGAGAAAGAAAAAAATATTATTAACATCTAATTCCATGTTATTCTCATTATGTTCTTTCATGGATTTATATTTTATCAAATTATAAAACCTAATAATAGTATTAGTATTCCCACCTCCCATAGAAAGATTAAAAAGAATATAACTACTTAAGTGTGAGATTTTTAAATTTTAGAACCAGACATTGATATATGAGCAAATTAATATGGACTTTTCCTTTAGACTACAATGGTTACGCTATTAATGTCTCACGTCTCATATAAATTATTTTAATTTAAAAAGCCTAATTTTTTAATGTAAAGTTTTTCAATTCCTATATCTTTGACACACAAATAAGGGCCTAGTCCTTAGGTGGACAGTCTTGATCATTTAACAATCTCCTAAAATTTGTGTTCTACCATTCACCTACACTAAATATACTGTGCTCGATATTTGTTCGATAATGTTATTGAGTACTATTTGTAGGTGCCTTTGATATTACCATATATTACCATAAGCGTAGTTAATAAATGCCTCCAATAGTTATTGTATTCTTTCTCATAGGTTTTGCATTATCATTGACTTCAACTATCCTATTCTCATAGGTTTTGCATTATCATTGACTCTTCTTATCGTATTCTCATAGGTTCTACATTATCATTGACTCTGCTTATCGTATTCTCATAGGTTCTACATTATCATTGACAAAGCTTATCGTTTTCTCATAGGTTATGCATTATCATTGACTTTGCTTATCGTATTCTCATAGGTTCTGCATTATCATTGACTTTGCTTATCCTCTTCTCATAGGTTTTGCATTATCATTTAGTTGGGTTGTGTTCTCTGTTTCATTAACCAAAAAAATTAATTTGGGTTAATCTCTTTTTAGGTTTTGCTTCATCTATTCAGTGACTTTAAAAATGTATGTTGTTTCTGTGCCATAGATAAATATGTTGGTGTTATTTTTTTACGGGTTTTGCTCCATCAATTCAGTCATATACATATGTGATAATTGTTATACTCTTACTATTTTCCATTCGTAAGCTTTATATTGTTCTTCATTACAACCATTACAGTCATGGGTTAATGTTCATGTTTCAATTAATGTTGTTCAGTACCATTTCTACGTGCCATTGATAAAATTGGGGGTTTAAGTTTTTCATACGTGCTGCTTCATTCATTCATTAATGCTATTTTCTTTAGGTGACATTCATTAAATTGGGGGTGTTATGTTTCCCAATGGCTAGGATTCATCAATTCAAACATGCAATTATTGGAGCTTTTTTTCTTTGCATTACAAAAATTTGGGGGTCTTAGTTTTTTTATAGGTTCTGCTTGATTAGGTACCATAGATATTTTTGGGGGTGTTACCTTGTTTGTAACTTCGACTTCATCTATTCTACCAGTTTCGGGTGCCATTTGGAATTTGCTGGGTGCTATGTTTTTCATAGGTTACATTTCATCAATTCATTCGCCAACTATGTAGCCTTTTTTTGGTGTCATTGATAAATATAGGGGTGTTACAATTATCATATGTGCTACTTCATTAAATCTGTAATGCAAATGTTTGTATCTTTTTTTAGGTGCCATTGATTATTTTGGGGGTGTTATCTTTTGCATAGGTTATTTTCCATCAATTAAGTCATCCAATTATTGTAGCTTCTTTTCGTGCCTTGGAAATATATGGGGGTGTTCTATTTTTGTTAGGTTTTGCTTCATCAAATCAGTCATGCATATATTGTACCTTTTTTAGGTAGCATAGATAATTTTGGGGTCTTCTCTTGTTTGTAAGTTCCACTTCATCAATTCAACCATCTATTCTACCAATGAATAATTTCCCACAGTGGTACGCCGATCCTCCATAAGTTAGGAAAAAAACTCTTGCATAAAAAAGCACGATGATATCAAACACATATCAGATATTAAATGCCCGTTTAAACGTTTATATATATGTATATGCACATGTATAGACATATACATAGACATATGTATATGTATATCATATATTAAATGCACATGTAATTGTATTTATTTCGAAACAAAACAATTACATGCTGGCAGTCAAACATGATGAAGTGTATCCAACTTGTATATGCTTAAGGTCTTTGCATCTTCTTTATATATATATGCATATGTATAGACATATACATATACATATACATATACATATACATATACATGTACATATACTACTTTCACGACATCCTACGTATTTTTCGAGCCAACCTGCATCCAATGCTCCTAGTGCCTCACACACTTGTCAACTTTACAACCTTTCATTCTAGCAACTTCTCATTTTTTCTTCACAATGATGGCAATGTATGTGTATATATGTGTATGTGTATGTGTTTGTGTATGTCTATGTGTATGTGTATGTCTATGTCTACGTGTATGTGTATGTGTATGTCTACGTGTATGTCTATGTCTATGTAAATTTGTATGTGTATGTGTATGTGTATGTGTATGTCTGCGTGTATGTGTATGTGTATGTGTATGTCTATGTAAATTTGTATGTGTATGTGTCTGTGTATGTGTATGTGTATGTGTATGTATATGTATATGTATATGTATATGTATATGTGTATGTCTACGTATATGTATATGTATATGTAAATGTGTATGCGTAAATGTGTATGCGGGTGATCCCACAATAGTGGTTTACAATTTTTGGCCAAACTGGACACTGAAATTATTTTTTTAAACTAAATGTTCACATTCGGGCACCTATAGCGGCTAAACTGTGAAGAATTTGAATATCATGAAAAATAGAGTCTCATCACATTTTGTCTGTAGATTCTAAAAATATTTTTTTCAAAATATTTGGAATCAGATTGCACTTCTTTTTCCATCTCCCACGAAAACTAGTTTTTTTCAAAAAACAATATTTTTAAAAAGTGACGCACACCGTATAACGTATAACTTTTTTTCCATGAAAGATAAAATTCTAATTCTTTCGAATTTAGATTCATAACTCTAATATCTAGTGCTTACACTTGGTTAGATAGTTTTTTATTGAATATTTTTTCTTTAATCAAGTTTTGAAGTCAAACCAATTACAATTCAAACATAGTGCGACCGTATAACGCATAACGTTTTTTGAATATATCAAAATTCAATTTTTTTTTTGATAATCTATGATTTTTCCACATGTGTAGAACAAAGACCTTCATTTTCAATGAAAAACCTATGTTTAATAAAACCAAAAAAACAAATACATAATAAAACCAAAACATATTAAAATTATATTCGTTGGATAGCTCATTCTGAGGACTACTTGATTCAAGTTGGGTTTGTGAAGATTCCTCCATTTTCATCCTCAACCCAACCTCCAAAGTGCCAAAATTTAGGGTTTTTTTGTGTCTTAGGGAGGGGATGAGGAATAAAGGGGGTTTTTTCGAACCAGGGTTCATTCGAACCCCCCTTCTATAAGGGGTTTTGATGGCTTTTTTTGGCGAGAAAATATTAGGAGGGTTTTCCCAAACCTAGATTCTAGCAAACCCCTAATGGGTTTGGTCGAACCAATAGGTTCGTACGAACCCCTAAAATCAATTTTTTTGCCATGCATTCATTTTTTGTGAGTTTTCCTTCCTCACTTCAATTGTAAACCACTATTGTGGCTTCACCCATGTGTATATGTAAATGTGTGTGTGTATACATGTGTGAAGAGGTCTTAAGTGGACAACCTTGCCACGTCTACTTCTCTCACTCAACCACCCTAACACTCCACTGTGTCGCATTTATCACTCGTTGCCCCTTGCTATACTTCTCTACAGTCATGTTTAATTCACTTATGTATATGTATATGTATATGTGTATGTGTATGTGTATGCTTCATAAATCTAGACCTGCAACAATTGTATCTTTTTTAGGTGCCATTGATTAATTTGGGGGTGTCCTCTACTTTATATGATGTGCACCTATATGTCGGTCCTCCACAACTTAAAAAAAAATTCATCCATAAATAGGCACGATGACATCAAACATAAATCAAATTTAAAATGCACACTTAATAACATTCATTTCAAAACAAAGCAAGTACACGCCGACAACCAAACATGATGGAGTGTATCCAACTTGTATCTGACATATAACAAGTAGCATTCCAACATGAAATTTAACAACCCAAACATTAAGACATACGCCCTTCCCTATAAACTGGTAAACCCAACTGTCACACCAATGCAGGCGTCACTTTCACATTAATCACAACTACACAATGTAAACAAAGTACCAAGTCAACACAATTCAAACCCATCTCACCCATCTTTGAGCGATTGACGAACCCATTACAACCATGTTTCCCATCATAGCATAACCAAACCAACAAGAAAATGCATCTGCCTGTCTCATCAATCATGAAACCTACAACACATATCAACACGAGTCTGTCCCATCTCACCAAGTAGGGTGCGAACGTAGTCGTGGTGAACTCCAAAATCCCATTTGCTTCCATTTTTACAAGCTATAAGGCACCCATTATTAAAAAGAAAATTATGGAAACAATTGTAAACAATACACCAAACTAATCAACTGAATAATTAATGGTTGAAATCAATCAAATTCACCAAACAACCATCAATCAAATTCAAATAATTCCCAATTCAAATAGCCATGAAAACCTTCAAGTATCCACATGTATTACCATATAACAATAATGAGCAGTAAAGCTTTGTTAGAACATGTATTTAGGGAACCTGGTTTTCCTAAGGCTTTTCATGGTTGCCTATGTAGCACTTCATAGTTGAAAGGTCCAATTGTGGACAAAGTGCAACATAGATTACCATTACAAAGGCTTTGGGAAAATCAAGTCTCCCTAAACCATTATATCTTGTAACAATTGCACAAACTTTGACACTGCAAATTGTGTTTAATATTTGTATGGTTGGAATTTACAATTCTTTTCATGGTTCCAACATGAAGGTCTACTATTCAATTAATTTGGGTGGGTTCTCTTTTGCATAGGTTATCCTTCATCAAATCAGCCTTGCAACAATTCTATCAATTTTAGGTGCCTTTGATTAATTGCAAGTGTGTTCTATTTTATAGGTGATTTGATTCATTTGGGGGTGTTATCTTTTAAATAGGTTAGGGTACATCAATTCAATCATGCAACTATTGTAGCTTTGTATTTGAATCACTTAGGGGACTTGGTTTTGTGAAGGCTTTCAATGGTTACCTATGCAACACTTCACAATTCGAATGGAATTGTGGACCTGTGCAACATAGGTTGCCATTAGACGAGCATTCATAAAATCAAGTCTCCCTAATTCATTACTGAATGCAACAATACACATGACTCTATAGGGCAGAGGAGCCGATACATGCACATCCAATTTTCTACGGTCTACATTAACAAAACAACCATATTTATATGACTGAATTGATGAAGCAAAACCGATGAAAAAGGCAACCTATGTGTATGTATATATAAATGTATATGTATATGTGTACATATATGTACATGTACATGTATATGTGTATATATATATAAACATATATGTATATAGAATTGCTTATATGCACTATTTTGCTTACCAAGAATATATTTATGTCTCTATTGCTTAGTTGACTGAATTGATGAAGCAAAACCTATATGTATATTTGTATGTGTATGTGTTATGTATATGTATATGTATATGTATATATATATGTACATGCATATATACATACACACACACACACACATATATACATATATATACATAAACATGTATATATATAGAATTGCTTACATGCATTATTTTGCTTACCAAAAATATATTTATCTCTCTATTGCTTAGTTGATTGAATTGATGAAGTAGAACCTATATGTATATTTGTATGTGTATGTGTTATGTATATGTATATGTGGATGTGGATGTGTATGTGTATGTATATAAAATTGCTTACATGTAGAGCCTATGAAAAAGAGAACCCCAAATTTATCTATGACATCGAAACAACCAACAATATTATTTGTTACTGCAATGACAAATTGCAACATTGCTTATATGCATTCATTTGAAAAATAGAACACCCCCAAATTTATCTATGGCACGAAAACAACATACAATGTTATGTATATGTATATGTGTATGTGTATGTGTATGTGTATGTGTATATGTATGTGTATGTGTATGTGTATATATATTTATATGTATACATTTTTGTATATTTGTGTATACATGTATATATATTTACATATACATATATGTATATATATACGTGCATATGTATATAGAATTGCTTACATGCAAAACCTATGAAAAAGAGAACAACCCCAAGTTTATGAATGGCATCAAAACAACCAACAATATTGTTTGTTACTGAAATGAAAAATTGCAGCATTGCTTACATGCATTTATTTGCATGACTGAATTGAATCACAACATAATAATATATATGCATTCATTTACATTGAATTGAAGATGAAACATCACCTATGAAAAGGAAAATGCCCCCAAATTCATCAATGGCACCTAAAAAAGATACAATAGTTGCATGACTGAATTGTATATGTATATGTATATGTGTATGTCTATGTTTGTATATGCATATGTATATGAATATGTATATACATATACATATACATATACATATGCATAAAGATATACTTATGCATAAAGATATACATATATGTATACATATGCATAAAGATATACATATATGTATATGTAACAATAGAAAGAAGTTGCTTGTAACGTTCACCAACCGATGTCTATCCATCTCTTAACTGGAGTTCGAGCGTCGCAGGTTGTGGTAAAGGTTTGAAACTTGTAGAGGATGAACCAAGCATGTAGTTGCATGCAAGTGAAGAAAAAATGAGAACTTGCTAGAATGAAAGGCTGTAAAGATGGTGAGAAGAGTGAGACACTTAGATCATTGAATGCAAGTTTGCTCAGAAAATATGTATGTATATGTGTATACATATGCATACATATACATGTATATGTATATAGACATATCTACATATGTATATGTATATGCATATGTATGCGTATATGTATATGTATATGCATATGTATGCGTATATGTATATGTATGCATATGTATATACGTATACGTATATGTATATGTATATTCATACGTATATGTATAGGCTGGTTAGAAAAATATTGTGGGGTGGCATGGAGCTAAGGAGAAGAGACGTGCATTAAACACAACAGTCGAGAAATATAGCAAGGGGCGGCGAGTGATAAATGCGACGCAGTGGATTCTTAGGGTGGTAGACTGAGAGAAGTTGATGTGGAAAGGATGTCAACTTCGGATGCCATGCTACGCAGGAAGTGGCACCTGAGGTGTCTATGTATCAGTCGACGAGTCTTTTTTTTAATTTTTAAAACGCGTGGACAAATATCAACCTCCTACGTGGCAAATTAGATCAAGAAAGGAATAGAAAATGACAAAATGTCAATGAAGAAGCAAACATTGAAAATCAAAACACTGACACATTGCAAATTACATAGAACACACATTGTAATATGATCATAATACATTTCAAATCAAAACAATAACGATGCATCTGTAATTATCATATATTTAAATCTGTCAACAAAGAAGCATACATTGCAAATCAAAACAATAACACACATTGCAAATTACATACCACACTTTTTGGAATTTGATCAGATCACTTCACAAACCAAAACAATAACACTCATTCTGTACTTATCATAAAATTAAAACTATCCACAATTTTGGTGCATTTGTAAATATCAAAACTTCTAAAGTGTATGAAACTTGAATTGCATGTGAAAACAAAAAAAAAGGCAGCATCTAGCTACTACTATTGTGAAATGGATCATGGCTGGTTGGGGTGCCAATTGCCATGTTCTTGTCCCCTTCTAGTCGATGAGGAGTGCTGCATACATGACTGAGACTTGGAGTGGTAAATTGGGTGCAAGTGACATGTGTTGGGGGTGGTGGTGAACACATTTGTACATCCCGAGTGCCAAATTGATATGGATATTGAGTGCCCCTGAAGTCAAATTGGGAGAGGCTTGAATAATTCATTGTTGTGGAGAACTGAGGGATATTAATGTTGAGAATATCATAGAAGACTCCATTAGTTTGAAACAACGGATAAAAAGGGTTCCTTAACCGCCTCTCTCTTTGTAAAGCCCTCTGTGCCTCCTCAATCTCTTTTTCCTTTCGGTCTTGTTCCTTGCGAAGCTTCTCTTGCTCCTTTTTTTGTTGTAATTTTTGTTGCTCTTTTTCTTTTCGTAGTATCTCCTTCTCAATTCTGGCATTCTCCTTCAACTGTGCTGCCACAATTTTTTCTGCCCTTTTCTCCTCATTTTGTTCTCTTTCTTGCTTTTATCTCCTCGATCTCTTTCTTCCTTTGCTCTTGCTCCATTAACAACCTCATGTAGTCATTTGTTGTCAACAATTGAGAATGCCTGCTGATCCGAATTGCACCAGCTTTGGATCTCTTTTGATGGACAGTGTGCATAGGAAACTTGAGGAACTTGATGATGTGCGGAACTGTTTGTGTTTCTTGTGTCCCATCTGACTGTGTGGCAATGACCTCCTCCAAGTCTACCTGTGATCCCTCTGGTACATCTTCATTGCCTCGTAAATCTGAATTGCAAGAAGGAGCATAGTAATGCACAACTTGAGAAGGGTCAATTTTTGGTGGTGGTGATGGGAAAGTATAGGTATCCCGCTGTTCTGGGACTTCCGAATCAATGCCCAAGTTCATTGCTCCCTCAACCAACCAGGATGGTTGGCTTCGTTGTGATGGAAGATCTAAACTTTCGCTAAATTGATCAATGGGGCTGTCCACCATGGGAGGGGTGTGTTCATTAACCACCACTTGTGCAACTGATTCAACATGACAACTATGAGGTGAGTGTTGTGTTTCTGTTGCAGTCTGCACATGTCCATTTGGAAGAGTGGACTGGAATACTGCGACATTATCGCTTGACAAACCAAGTCCAAAAAGGCTGAGAATGTTTTCAACCGCGTCAACATCCTTGCTGACCACAAATGTCTCACTGGGATTCATGTCATTGACAAGTGCATCAGGATTCAGTGGCCATATACCAGTCCTTTTAAACCCAACTTTGATGTTGTCAACTGTGAAAGCTCTTTTCATTCCTTTGCTGCCTAACATTGCAAGTTCTCTCCTCCTCACTTCAATGTTTGGAAACCTTGACAAAAAATCTACACGTTCTAATTTGAAGTAAGCTTTAAAAGGTGCAAACACACTCACATCCAATGGCTGTAGCTTATGTGATGTGTGTGATGGCAATGTTAACAAATCTACACCAATTTCTCTTGCTTCCTGGATGGTTTTGAGTGCTACATGGCTTCCATAGTCGTTAAAGATCAACAAGACCCTGTTGGTGGGTGGGACACCACCTGGAACTGAGGTTTTGAAGTGGGTCAACCAATCTATGAACAATTCTTTGGTCATCCATGCATGGGGCTAAGCTACCATGCAAACACCTGGTTCACAGTCTATGATGTAATTATCTATGTTCGCACTCCCCTTGAACAAGTAGAATCCTGGAATGCTCTACTCGACAACATTGACACAACATAGAATGGTTATCCATTCATGACTCTTTGGGATAATGTAAGAGACATTCCTGCTGCCTTTTCTTGCGAGCACCTTCATGGACCCATTTTTGCCTGCTTGGATGCTAGTTTCGTCGCAATTCCATATGCGATCAGGACCATATGGCATGGCTTTGTATGTTGCAGACAGTGTTTTGTAGAATGCAGCTACAAGATCAACTCTAAGATTGAATGCCCTATCTTTGTCTAGGCCTTCAATAGTTTGTAATGCAAGTTTAGGATGTCTGTGCTTGAAGCCTGTCCACCAGGACTTCCCTGGGAACCCAGTGGTGAAAGGGTTTGGCCTATTCTGACGTATTTGGGCAACCTCAGACTTAAAATTGATTATCTCAAGACCATGACCAATATCAACCATTTGCTTGCACCATTCCACAATAAGATGTTCTTCCTCTTCAATGAGGACTGTTGGAGGACCTTTCTTGGAAGTTGTTGTTAGACCCCCTAGCCATTTGGACAGTGTGGCTGTTGGGATTGACCACTTTTTGGAAGCCCCCCTTATCGACATGTCATTTTCTTCAACGCCATAGAGTGCCCTTTTCATGTCATTCGAAGACCACAACTTCTGTATTTGTTTTACCTTCTGTGGTATTTGAGGTGTAGTAACCTCAATCTGCGGTATTTGAGTGGAAACCTCATCTACTTGTGCAACAAGATCTATTTCAGGGGGGAATCTAGCTCCTCATTTGTCGGGGGGCAACCTTGTCATGGCTCTTTTCTTTTTTTTTGTTCCCAGTACAGGTCACCACTGCATTTCCCTTGGCCATCTACACAGAATAAGTACAATCAAAACAACGATGCGTGAACAAAAGAATAATTAGTTTGTAATGCAGAACATATGAGAATATGATAACCAGATTCAATGATAATGCAAAACATATGAAACATAAATGGTAAACTATGAAACACAAATGCTTGAACAATTATCTTTATATGTATGAAGAGAGTGATGCTTGAACAAAAGATTATTTAGTTTTTGTATGTGTTATCTTTTTAGTTTGTTGCATTTCAATTGAGATCATCTTTTCTAACAGTTTAGAGAGTTACATCTATTTTGGAGTGAGCGACATAAAGAAATAGACGAGTAAGAAGCACAAAATTACAAACTATGCAAGGGAGTTATAGTTTAAGAACATTTCATATCTCTTAAGCGTTTACAACATTAACATTCTCATGCACAACAAAGTGAAAACCACACTCATATTTGAACTATGACATAATAGAAAGCTTATAAATGAAAAACAGTAAGAGTTTAACAAAGCTTACATATTTTGTCTATGATGAACTCATCGACATGCATAAATATTTGTGAATTGATGAAACAAAACCTATGAAAAAGATGAAAAAAAAACCTAATAAAAATAGAAACCTTAGTGACTGATAATGTAGAACCTATGAGAATAAGATATCCAGAGTGAATGACAATGCATAAGCTATGAGAATAAGATAACTAGAGTGAATGATAATGCAAAACCTATGAGAACAAGATAAGCAGAGTGAATGATAATGCATGACATATGAAACAGAAATGGTAAACCATGATTAATATTTACCATATAAATGATAATGTAGAACCTAGGAGACTACGATAAGCAGAGTGAATGATAATGCAAAACCTATGAAATAGAAATGCTAAACTATGAGTGTAATATTTGTAATATAAACCCTACTGAAACAGAAAGGGTAAACTATAACTGTAACATTTTCAATATAAACCTTAGGGAAACAGAAATGGTAAACAATGACTGTAATATTTGCAGTATAAACCCTAGGGAAACTGAAATGGTAAACCATGACTGTAATATTTGCAATATAAACCTTTGGGAAACAAAAATGGTAAATTGTGACTGTAATATTTGCAATATAAGCCCTAGGGGATGTATATGCTAACGAATGACTGTAATATTTGCAAAATAAACCCTAGGGAAAGCTTTAAATGGTAAACCATGACTGTAATATTTGCATTATAAACCGTATGGAACACATGCTAACCTATGACTGCAATA